>LR812537.1:21123622-21151686 GCA_903798195.1 Danio kyathit | reverse complement strand
TACTCAATTATCTCGGCGAGTTTTTCTGTTTTTAGCCCTCTCGCAGGAGTAATTGACTATGCACAGAGACAAGGTGCTCCAGCACCTCCACCTATTGGGGTTTCAGGTCAACCGAGAAAAGAGCAAACTCGCCCCCGTGCAGAGGATCTCTTTTCTCGGGTTGGAGCTGGACTCGGTCACCATGACAGCGCGCCTCTCCGGAGAGCGCGCTCAGCTAATGCTGAACTGTCTGTGAGAGTTCGACAGCAAAATAGTGGTCCCACTGAAATCTTTCAGAGGCTCCTGGTGCATATGGCATCCGCAGGCTGTACGCGCTCGATAACTCCATGATGAGACCACTTCGGCACTGGCTTCACGATCGAGTCCCCAGACGCGCATGGCACGCGGACACACACCGAGTGACTGTCACTGCGCTGTGTCGCCGCGCCCTCAGCCCCTGGAACGACCCCTCGTTCCTACAGGCCTGAGTGCCTCTAGGACAGGCGTCCAGACATATTGTCGTTTTGACAGATGCTTCCAGCACTGGCTGGGGGGCCGTGTTGCGGGCATGCAGCTGAAAAAACCCAGTTGCATTGGCATAATCAATTGCCTAGAGCTGTTGGCAGTTGTTTCTCGCTCTCCGCCGTTTTTTACCGGTGCTGGAGCGACAACACGTACTGGTCAGGACGAACAGTACGGCAGCGGGGCGTATATAAACCGTGTGGGGGGTATCCGCTCTCGCAGCATGTCTCAGCTCGCTCGCCGTCTGCTCCCCCGGAGTCATACGCGGCACAAAAAAAAAAAAAAATTCGCTGCATTCCATTTTTTCCCCACCGAGCTCAACCGTGCAGCCCATTCGCTCTCACGGCAGTTTCGCGTGGGAAAATGGAGACTCCACCCCCGACTGTCCAGCTGTTCGGTGCTGCGCCTTTCTCTCTCTAACTCAGAGATTCGTGCGCTCTCGCTTGAGTTCCCCACTTGGCGAACCCTGCAAAGTCCACTGGCTACACAGCTGGCCTCGGGGCGTGCGTAATACGGATTTCTCCAGTGAGCCTACTCGCACAGATACTGTGTAAAGTCAGGGAGGTCGAGGAACAGCTCTCGTATTGCGCCTCTCTGGCCCAATCGGACCTGCTTTCAACTCTCTCCTCGTGATGGCCCCTCCCTGGCACTCCCCTGGGAACAGGGGACAGGCACCGTTTGGCACCCGCGCCAGATCTTTGCTTCACGTACGGTTCATAGATGGAGCGCGGAGGACTTAGGTGACTTACCGATTAGGTGGTTAACACTGTCACTCAGGCTGAGCACCCTCTACGAGCATGCCCACGCCTGAAGTGGAGTCTATTCGTGTGTGGTTACCTTTTTCCCCGAGAAGGAAACCCCGAACATGCCAGATCAGAGTGATGCTATCCTCCTTCAGTTGACTGGAGCTAGGCTGTCCCCTCCGCTCGGGGTTTGGCGTTACGATCATCCCCGCTCTAAGGATGCGGCGATGGCGGCGCGCTGGAAAGTATCTTCTCATCATCCAGTTCCCAGAGGCGCGAGACATAAATATTAATTTTCCTGTTTCCCTCTCATACCCACTTGGAGATCTCTCTTAGGAGAGGTCTGCTCGATCACTCGACTCAGTATCTTTAAGATTTCTGTCCAGGTAGACAGCTCTGCTGGTCGCGTTTGCATCGGCCAAATGGGTGGGTATCTGGAGGCATTTTCGGTCAGCGAAATGTGCCAACGTTTTGGGTCGGCCCACTCTCACGTTTACCTGAGACCCCGGCCCACCTAGGTGCCCTAGGTTCCTACAGCGTTCTTTCAGCCACGTAGTGAACCTGCAAGCGCTGCCCACGGAGGAGGCAGACCCAGCCCCTTTATTTGGTCCTTCGCACTTTGCTATTACACGGACCGTACTCAGCTCTTTATCTGTTATGGTGACAGGCAGAAGGGAAGTGCCGTATCCAAACAGAGGTTGGAACATACCACTGAACTCTGAATGCCATCTCCCTCGCTCATCTGAGCCAGGGCGAGCCGCGTCCCCCTACAGTGAGAGCGCGCTCTTCGAAGTGTGCATCCTTTGGGCGTTAGCACGCGGCGCCTCTCTAACAGACACTGTAGAGCTGTGGGCTGGGCGACACCTATTAGAAGATTTATTAATCTTGAGGGGAGCCGATTTTCTCACGCGGTGAATGAGAAATTCGGTTAGGTGTTGTAAAACGCTTGCTGCGCATTCTCTCTAACCCAGAGATACGTGCGATTTTTCGCTCTGTCAGAAAAGTTCCCCGCTGGCGAACCCTGCAGATATTCTTCCGAGGCCCCCCAGCACCTGACTCAGCGGAGGAGTCAGGCACTGGCCCGTTACAACGCTGGTCTGTCCGATGGTCAGCCCGCGTTCTGGGTATAGGTGCCTGCTATGTGCGATCCCCACTAGGCGATCCCATATGCTTATACTGCCACGGTGCAGTCCCCCTCACAGGCGGACCCGTGTCTTCCCTCACCGCTAACCATCTTATTTTTCATATGCTTACTCCCCCTTCTCAGGGTTAGTTCATATGCTATTTGCCCTAGTCTCCCCACTTGGGTAGCAGGTGGCCTCCGCAGCGTCCTCCCTATCGGGACTGCACGCATTCCCAACGTACTGTCGTATTAAATTCCTAGAAATTATTCTAGACGCATTTGCGGCTCCCGAAAAATATATCTAAATCCGTAAATCTTCTGTTGAAGTGGGATAAGTAAGGGCCAGGGAACACGTTGGAAGACCGCGCCTCTGGTGATGACGGTGCGCTCACGCTCTTTGCCTGGCAACCTCTCATTGGGGCGAAGGTAAGGTTCAATCATTATGGCGTTTTCCAAACATTTCCCCATAGTGGAAGTTTCCACATAGCATTGAAGTTCCCCTTCCAAAGGGGAACGCTCTGGTTACTAAAGTAACCCTCGTTCCCCGAGGGGGGGAACGGAAATGCTATGTTCTTTCGCCATAATGATTGCCCCTTAGCTGTTGAGGTGAAAGTCTCTTCCGCTAAAAAAATGATGCTTTGGCTTTGCTCGCACATGTGCTCTTATAGCAAGTTAATTGCAACGAGCATCAGGTGCGCAAGCTGAAGCTGCCAACTCATTGGCATTTCATTGGCCCGTTTACATACTCTTTCAGATGATTGGCTCTCTGAATGAAATCCCCATAGTGGAAGTTTCCACATAGCATTTCCGTTCCCCCCTCGGGGAACGAGGGTTACTTTAGTAACCAGAGCGTTTGCTAATATGATAAATGTCTTGTATAGTTACAGCGTAGTGACTTTATTTGCTCAGCTAATTAATAATTTATTGTCATGTGGTGTGTTTATAAGGCTTTAGAAGACGCATCTGCTGCAGTGATGCTGACCCGGAGTTGAAGGCTTTCTCTCCACGGGCTTCTCGCTCAACTGTGCTTCACTTTGGCTTACAGAGTAACTTCAGACCTTCATCTCGTTTATCAGGTAGATTATTATTTCCCCTATCTTGAATTAATTATACATGGTATTATCTGTTTACAAAAACTAGAAGGGCAAATATTTACTAGACTATTTCTAAATAATGCAGGCAGGTAAAACTCAAACACTATCTTCCAACTATAGAAGTCAATGGTTACAGGTTTTTAGCTTTCTTCAAAATATCTTATTTTGGAATCAACAGAAGATAGAAAGTCATAAAGGTTTGGAACCACTTGAGGGAGAGTAAAAATATTCTGTCCTGTCAATGAGGAAAGGCACATTTTATTCGCATATGGGGAATACTCATCTTGTAGAAGAAAAAAAATAACATTTGAAAAATTGAAGTTTGTTCACACATGCTCAACTTATAATGGGTACAGTGAGATGGTATGCAGTTCACTACCCAGGGGTCTGCAATTGCTGGGTATTCTGTATTATGTTATATTAAAAATCATATGGTAAAATTTAAAAAGTACTTGACTGATAAACATGATTTAAACTTTTGCATTATTTTCATTTCATTTCCAGCATATATGCATCATCCCTCACTGTGTCTCTGACGGTGGAATACTGGAGGTCATTACAGGCTTGACTCTGCCGTTCTAGATCCTTCCAGCGGGTTTACAAGAATGAGGCAACAGCATCTTTTTACACAGCATTCACAATTGAGCATACATTAAAGACATGATAGCGTGTTACCCACATAAATGTTGGCCAACTTACTGAAAAATAATTTTAAAAAGGTTTACGTTTAAATGGGTCAGATGATATTTTTCTTTCAGTATTATATGTTTGTTACCTACTTATACACACCACTCACACAGATACTTATACATATATAAAGAGTAAAAATGTTAAGTATTTAAGAAGTAAGTAATTAGAATTTGAACATTATTTATTTATTTATTTATATGATTTTATATGATATTAGAATAGTGTTAGCTTTTGTAAGTGATATTATGTATATTTATGTATTTCGAATAGAATATGTAATGTTCAACTTCTCATAATATTAGTAAAGCAAACATAGGCCCTATATGTGCCTTTACATATATTTCAATTAATATGGAAAATGAGTGCATGTTTTTACCAAAACTAATATTGGATTATATTTTAAATGCGTGTTTGTGTAAAACAATTTAATTTGCAAAAAGAAATGATGGGGTTGTTCTCTAAAGAAGTTACTCCACCCTGTTTAGAGCATCATTATGGGCGTTTTATGTTATAACTAACGTGGTTCAAGTGATGGATCTGCGACAGAGAAACTACCGGTTTTGGGAAACACTCGTCGCTACATCATTCTTTTGCCAAACGATGCATCGTCGTTGTTTGGGAAACGCACCCCAGATCTGTTGATCACATCTTTGTAAATATTTTATACAGTAACACAACTTATGATTGTGATCCAATACGGATCATCTTATACCCATGGCAAAAAAAAAAAAAAAAACTGACACATATTTCAAAGCTTTTTTTAATTGTTTTAATATTTTATGTTGTTTTTATTTTAATACAAATACTCTGAAAATCTTTTGTATAATAAAAAGATTTTCATGTACCTTATTTACATGTTTCGGCATTATTCCAGATGTTCTGTTTTGTTTGTGTTTGTATTCACTTATCTACAATTAAACAAATATGGTCAATGTGGCATAACTCATGCTCATTAGTTTCTGTTACTGGTAAGTATTAATACTTATAGATGATCAATACTAGCTTTGCTATTGCCAGATAAGATTTCGTTATCTTACACATCTGTCTGTAAGCCAACACTGGTCTCTCTGCATTGCTTTAATGCACTCCTGCATTGGGCGCACACATATACTCTGCAAACATTTGTCCCTGAAAATCCGGCTGCAAAACTGCGTTGGATTTTGTGAGATGGTGCTCAAATGGTTCAGATCTTATCTTGAGAGCTTACTATGTCAGGTGACCAAATAATGAGAAAGAACCAAATCTTTTACCACAGCTATGCTGATGGCACTCTACTTCAGTTCTACTTTATTCTTATTGCCTAATGACTACAACCCCATTGACATCCTCTGCCAATGCATTGATGAAATTAACAGTTGGATGTACTAAAAAGTTCTTCAGTTAAACATAGAAAAATACTGAAGCGATTGCATTTGGAACAGAGATGAGGTTTTCAAGGTGAATGCATTTTTTACATGTATATGTACCAATATACATGATTAAATTAGGTGAAATGAAAAAAGCATGGGTCACACTTATTTTGATGGTCCGTTTGTGGAATTGCATCGACAAGCCAACTAATTCTCATTAGATTATAAGTAGACTGTTAGGGTTAGGGTTAGTGTAAGTTGACATGTACTTGCAAAGTTTCTTATAGTCAGTTAAATGTCTGTTAAAGGAGCAATATGAACAGATATTAACTAGGCAGTCTATTAATACTCAAATGGACCATCAACATAAAGTGTTACCAAAGCATGCTACAACAATTCAAAAAATTCCATTGCACCAATAACATGGTTGGGCAAACTTGTTGTTTATTAGATTTGCTCAACGCATCGCTCATTGCGTTCATTGTTCATCAACAGGATTTTGCTACAATTGGGAAAAAACAGTTTTTAGAATTTAATTTTTAATTTCCAATAAAAAAAAAAATTGATGTGATCAGACAGTAAAACATTTTGAGTTTCAGATTTTTTTTACAGTGTACCTACTATATCAAAATATTATGTGATTTTTGGATGTGATTTGTCTTAAGATTCTGAAAAAAGTTCTGCCATTGGGAAAGGTGTGGAAGCAGCAGTTCATTTGCATTTAAGATTTACCCATGAAATTGTTTTGCTTTCATTAAAAATTGGCATGGTATAATAAATTAACTAGGTTATTTTGAGCTGAAATGTACCATATATGTAATGCTGGTATAAAAACAAACACAATACACAACACAGATAGTTAAGTTTGTATTTATCTAGCAATGAGCTAACAGAAAACACCCAAAACTGTAAATGCAGTATTTTTAAAAGAGAAACTACTGTGCACTAACAAGAAACATTAATGTGTGGGTGTTAAACTTGTCTGATTCTGCAATAATTTGGTTTTTATTATTGTTGAGTTAACTATAACCCTTGGCAGAGAGTATCTGACCTTTGAGATGGTTGTTATAGCAACAGGTAAACATTCAATTCTCTTCCCTGCCTTGGATTAGTTTTAAAGCAATATGGGGAAACGCTGCTGTAATGTCACACAGTTACTTTATTCTTTGCCTAAGAGCTTTAGAAAATTATATTAACCATTAGAAAGTTAAGCCAATCCCAGGACATCACACTTTGTGTAGATATAAATTGTGACAAGGAATTGTCTGGATATTCATTGAAATAGGGATGTGAAAATAAAATGTTCTTTTCTTTTCTCCTACCTTCAAACCAAAGCAGAACACCATAAGAATTCCAGGTCACACATTAGAATAAGGCTTCATTAGTTAAATTATTAATGTGTTTACAAACATTGTGACGTTGAAGTACTAACAAAAGGATCCAAGGTGCAAGTAAAATGATACTTTATTGACCGAGTCAATAATGGCAAGGAACAACTTCAAAACAATAATAAACAAACAAAAGGTTATATGTAGCCCGCTGCAACGGGGAACAGGGAACAGGCAGGAAAGGGGAAGCAGACCAGAGTCTCAGACAGAATCCACGCCGATCCTGAACACAGAGAGCGCATCAAAACACAACGAACTGACACGATACAAGAGACGCGCTCCCCAGATATAGCCTAGATGATGAGTCGCAGCTGGCAGGCTAATCGGGATAGCACGTGACACCACACTGACGTAACAGACCACGTGGAACACCAAAACAAAACAAAACCATGTGACCAAACAGACAGTCAGAAGTGCGCACAAACCTACAAACGGGACAACATGAACTAAGAATAAACGATACCTGTACAGCATTTATTAATCAAAGTTAACACATACTAATGTAATTATTAAAATTTATAGATATTTAATTTAAGGGCATGGTTTATTCCTTAAATATAGGCATAATTGTATCTCTATATTTAAGGGATATCCAGGCAAGATTCCAGAGAGCACAATCGTATTGCTCTATGTTGTGTGGGGCTGCCGATAAGCCTATCTGGCTTTATAAGAACCACCTGTACTCTACTTTATCTTGTTTATTACATGGCTACTTGTCACAAAACATGAAAAATAGGCACAAAACATTGCTTTAAACCTGTGTCAAACCCCGCACAGCTTAGTTCCAATCCTGCTCCAACACTCACCTGTAGGTCAAACACTACCAGTGGTGTAAGTAACTAATTACAAAATCCCAAATTACTGTAATTGAGTAGTTTTCCTCAGAAATTGTAATTACTGGTAGTTTTAAAAATGTGTACTTTTACTTTTCTTTGAGTACATTTTTAGTGCAGTATCGGTACTTTTACTCCACTACTTTCTTTCAACCTGCAGTAACTACTTTATTTTTCTTGTCCATGGGGATTAGAAAAATCAGTCCTAAGATTCCTGTCCAATCAAATCACACATACTGTAGAAGGTAAATCGCATCATAATGAACTACCTCAAGACGTGTGCACTTTATAATTGCAGCAAACTGTTTGGAAGTATTAAAAGTGTCCATGAAGATGTTAAATTTTTATGAACATTGACCCAGAGATGCATGTCACTAATGAGAAGATGACGGATGTTTACTGTATGATGACCGAAATGGCCTTAAACACCCAGCAGGCACAGGACGTCAACATGATGTCTGTTTGACGTTGAACCCTATCGTCATGGGGACTTTGCATTTTGTTTGGAAATGAAAATCGGGTTGATGTCAGAACTCAACATCAGGCCAACATCAATATCCAATGTCCAACCTAAAACCAATCAAATATCAACGTCTAATGATGTTACAGCTTGACATTGTGTGAACGTTACCCCTATGACGTCTATCAGATGTTGGATTTTGGTTGCCGTACCCAATGAATAAATGTCAGTATCTGACGTCATATATGACGTTGGTTTAAGATGTTGGCTCGGCGCTGGATTTTGGTCACTTTCTAACAACCTAAAATCAACCAAATATCAACGTCATTTGACGTCATTATTGGACATTAAAATAACATCCTTAGCAGCTGGCTTGACAATTAATTTGGTCACCTGACATTACAACCTAAATCTAACCTAATATTAATGTCTCATGATGTTGTGTGCCTGCTGGGCTGTATCTAAATGCACTACAGAATGTTACGTTTACACACACACATGCACAAATTACATGTAAACATATCAGCTTTTGACAGCAAAAATACTCACTACTCACTACTCATGAGTAATTTTAAAAGGTCTACTTTTTACTCATACTTTGAGTAATATTTACAACAGATACTTTACTCTACTTGCACTACATTTTTAGGCAGTAATGGTACTTTCACTTAAGTAGGATTTTTCAGTACTCTTTCCACCACTGCACACTACTAAATGAACTGACAACTCATCTGACCCTTACTACATCTGACCCAATGTAGGATCAAGTTGGCCAACTGGTCTGGAATATTTAGCATGCTATATATTAGATTTTCATCTCCGAGGTCAGTGAAGCCCTTTGATGTGCCATTCAGTAGTTCACACATAAAGACTGCTGAGTGTCGAGCACCTGCAGATTGCCCTCGATCACAGCCCAATCTGTCATCAAGCTTGTTAACCTGCAAATTGGGCTTAAAATCCTGTATTGAGAACTAGGCATTAGTTAAAAAATTATTCAGTTTAGTTCAATATGAATGTCACTGTTGAAGGATGATCCATCCATAGAAGATCAGCTCTATTGACAACAATTGCAATGATTAAAACTCCACTATCTGACAGAAATGGAGAATAAGGCTCAGCCAGGGGACCAGTTCTCCTCTGGCTAAACAGATAAGAAGAGCTGCAGTCTAGACCAGCAGTTCTAAATTCTGGACCTTGCAACCCCTCACTCTGCAAATTTGCATATCTCTTGTTAGAAGACCTGATTTAGATACACAGCTCATAAGAAGAGAGCTCCATGAAGTAACTGTGTTCTGAATTATATAGTGAGCTGTGATTTATACCCATGGCTATACCCCATTTTTGCTGGCATGTTGGCATTTGATGGCAGATCAGCTGCAGAGTTCAAGCTCAGCATGGAGAAATAACATGTCCTCACAATGTTTATCTGTTTGCTATTTAAAGTTAAAAAATGTTTAATGCAACATGCAAAGATGTTATAAATCTCAGGTATTATTTTGGTTTTTTTTATCATTATTTGGGTGCTCTCAGAATGACGTTGAAATATTTACTATTTCTGAAATTTCTGAAATTCATATGTCTTGTTAAGGAACTACAAATCCCATCTGGCTATGTCACACACACCAGTTGATGAAACACACACAGCTGAGACTTGTGATTACTGATTATTTAGACTATTTCTAAACCACACATACACCAGTATAGCATGGAGTCTTTAATGTATGTACGTTGCATGTCCTGATGTTTCTTTGGTTTGTAATTTTTGACCTTAGCCTTGTTTAGCATTTGATCCTGTTTTGCTGTTTTTTGACCTTATTCCTGTTTTACCATGTTTTTGGATTGTCCTTTATGTACCAGCTACTTCTGTTTTCACCTGTTTGCCTTTACAAATAATCTTATTAAATCAGCAATTGGATCCTTATCTCTGTTGTCCCTCATCTTGCTTCTGTATGTGACAAATTTTGGAAAATCTTGTGTGTAAAACAGACAAATAATCACAAATGGTTGTACAAATTTTATTTGTAATGTATTTGCATACCTTGTATTTTTTTTTACCTTTCTGCTGCACTTCAAAATAATGCAATAAATAGATGAGTGGAATTCAGTGAAAGCACAATTGACAATGTGTCTTTCAAGTGGGAAAATTTTGAATGAGAAAAATAACTTGCCATTAATAACCTTTGAATTAACATACTACTTTCTAACTGGAATCATGGCTAAATATTTGTGGTTTCCACTTTACAGGAAACTTGGGGAACATGCAAAATGTGGAGAGAGGAGGGTTATGAGGACCAGGCTTGAAAAACACGGTCTAGAAAACGATGGACGATGTCGGAAGGCTTGAGAACAATGAGCATCTGTCATGGAAAAGGTCCAAGTAGGTCTCGAGTGAGTGTTTATCTGGCCAAATTAATCTATAGACTTCCCATCTCTAAGGCTTTTCCTAAGTCAGTCTTTAGTCTTGTGGGCTTTACTCATTGATGTCCTTTCTGACCATGTGAGGCTGTGTTAAGTTATCTCTGTGCACCCTGTGTTCCTTTTGTTTCACCAAGGGGAGTGCAATGTTAAATAATTTGCACACTTGTTCATCTTCACAGTGACAGAGCTGGGGATTACAGACACACAATATAAGTACTCAGCAACCTCCTCTCTGCTTGTGGAAGGAATCCTAGAGATGTTGTAAATATGTTTCTAAGAGTCACTTATACCATCATGAGGGCAACAGTGGCTTGCCTCACCCTTTGGTTCTCTGCCTCTTCTCTCACAGACTGCCAAGTCTTCCCCAGGTCTGCCTCACCTGTAACTAAGATCCAACTGAGCCTGTTGTGGCCCACATAAACAACCTCCTGACTGCAGCATGTTTTCCAAAAGTCCAGATTACAGAAAACACTGCAGCACCCCCTGAGTTTAGCCACTTCTGTTGTACATGCTGCATATCTCATTTGTAAGCAGAGCAAGAGAAGGCTTCCTCCACCACAGATGCTACATGCTGGAGCTCAGTCTAGTATCTACTCAAGCCCTAAAGCTAGCTTCAAACCCTTAGTCCTGGACTGGAGTTGGGAACCGCTTGTCTGGTTTATTTATTGTCTGGTCACAGAGGCCTAACACCCATCTTCTACAGTGAAACCATATACAAGTGTTCAATTGATCATAATCACCATGTGTTTAAGTCTGCTGACAAAAAGGAAACTGAAGACTGATAGATATTTTGCATTGAGTTTTCTACTTTAAACATATCTATAGACTTTGGGATCTTCCAAACAATTTATAGCGTTTCACGTGTATTTCTGGCACACCTAATATACCACTTGCAACTGCAGCCTTTATCCTCTATATAGGGGTTTCCTGGCAGACAATTAATCTGCTGCTATATTTATTACTCATGGGATGTAATTCATTTGTAATGAAAGTAGCAAAATGAAATGGAAGAACCAACTGCTCCACACAATCAGGTTTTGTGCCAGGCCATGCAGACACAATAAGTATTTGCTCCCCTGCAGGTTTATATATGTCACTATCCTTGGTGTGTCCAAACTGACTCCAATGTGGCGCTCTAAAAAAGAACTCATGGCCAGAAATAAAGTTGGTAACAAAATATATGTGTATTGCATGGGGTCAATGAACCCTTTGCTGCTGAGCACTGCCCTTGTCACATATCAGTAGTAACATTATCCTCAAGAAAACTCTTGTTCTGTGATTCTTTGATAGAGATTGTGTCAGTGTTAATCTTGTTGATGAAAAAGTTTTGTCATCTTTTCGTGACATCAAGTTTCTACCCATCAAAACTAAAAAAAGCTAATAAAAATTAAGTGATGAAAACGTCAACTATAATAAAATATACTGACATTTTATTGACTAATAAAAACGAGACGAGAATGTGATTGGGGGATGTATTTTGGTAAATATCCAACATAATTAATCTTGGTGTGTGATGCATGATGCACACACACATTTGAAAAGTAACCGATCCACAGTAAACACGGGATTTGATTACATCATCATCCATAGGGGCGTTGTCTGCCTAAATATAAACTACTGTATATATAATGAGCAACAGCTAGGGAAAAAAAGAAGATTCACGTTTGAAAAAAAAAAAACGTAAACCATATATATGGGGAGGGGAAAAGCTGCTAAAAAATCATATCTAAAGCAACATCAGCATGTCAGAGAATCATCCCGAAATTCACTGTAAACTCAACTTTTTTATTTACCCGAGAGTGTGCTTTTGCTGAATGGCATAGCCTCTCGCTGACCTTTAGAGAATTGACTCTGTAAGATGGTACATTAAAAATTATTACATCGGTAACATGATCATGGCGATCATGGCATTCATTTTCGTGAGTTGTTTCCTCATGTGTTTCATTTTAGCTGTGGCTACAGTTTAGCTGGCCTGATCTAACTCATGCTAGATTCACATGCACTGTCTGTGTTTTAAAGCCCTTTCAAAGATTTAATTGCATGTTCAACAGACTGGGTTTGCTAAATAATTGGAAAATCCTGCATTTTCAGTAGTCTACTGTTCTTGCCGATATAATTTTACATATTACTTATGATATAAAAAAACAATGCATATGGAATTTATTCTTCAATGGAAAAGCTATTTTAATGATACTGTTTTATTTCATTTAGGTTAGAATATTTTGTAAAAAAAAAAAAAATGTATACAATAGTTTAATTAAATTACAATTAAATTAAACCAAATATATTCTAGTCAACTAAATCTCAAGTAGATCTTATGAAATTTAGTCGAGTAAAACTAGACTAAACTAAAATAATTCAGAAGACTAAAATATGACTAAAACTAAAATGGCATTTTAGTCAAAAGACTAAAACTAAATCCAAACTTGCTGTCAAAATTAACACTGGATCGTGCATATATTCCAGAATACATTCTGAGATTGATTTTTCTGCAATTTGTACACGCACAAATGTAAAATGTACACTGTAAAAAGTCATTCTGTGGTTTTGTAGATTTCATTAATATTAATATGTACATTTTATTTAATAAAATAATTTCCTGATTTTTGGCATTTTTTTGCTTTGAAATTAATTAAAAATGTCTGTAATAAAATCTAATCAATTATATTATAAGAATTTAGCTATTATTTTTTAATCATTTCAAAAAGAGAAAATATTAATTAAATCCAACGTGATTAAAATGAGCATTATAAAATTAGCCAGGGGCACAATGTCAGTTGTTTAGCCGAGGAAACGCTGCCCTTGCCGATACACGAGTGATGAGTGCTCGTCATGACCTGGAGTTGGACGTCTCCGCAATTTCAAAGGACATTTTAAAATATGCACTATTTATAAGTAAACCGCAGGTTTGAGTTTTAAACAACTATATTCTCGCATGAACAACCGTTAAAACTTTATTTCATGGTACATTTAGAGCAATATTTGATTATTGCACTTTCTGTTCTATTGTGTGAGACTGAATCGGATTGAACCGTCTTGGATTGAACTGTTTGTTGGGGGATTGAGCAAGGGCGGCCCCTGGTGTTCGGCGGTATGGGTTGCATACAGGGAGGATAGGCTCTTCACAGAAAGATAAAAATACGGGAGAAATACGGGAAAATACCTTTACGGGATGACAGCGGGATAGAACTGTAAAATACGGAGAATCTCGGGAAAAACGGGAGGGTTGAGAAGTATGGACAGCGACGAGGAACAAACTTCACCAATTTGCGAAAGTGAAGGAAAAAAAACCTTGAGAGAAACAAGGCCCAAGATAAAAAAAAAAAAACAGACTAACATAAACGCAGATGCCATTCAAATTATAATGTCTTTTGGGAAGTGTTCCCGGCTCCGGTTGCCCTAAATAATGCAGACTAACAATCCTTTAGAGGATTTGGATTTTAAAAGCATTTGTGTTTTATGTGTATGCTAATGCAAAGAGATGTGTCTTAATCTAGTCTCCAGAAGAATTATTTGTGTTTTATAGGAAATACTGTGAAAATCTCCTTGGTTTGATTACATTATTTAAATTAAACGGGAGGGCAAAAAATGGACTTCAACTGCATCTGTTAAAGTTTGCAGGTGTAAAAAATGTGCCTTGATGTACTTGAATGTTAGAAGTGTGTTATCCTACAATACAAAGTTACTTGTCAAATAAATGAACATGGAAGATTATTTTGAGTTTAAGTTATTTCATTAGCTTATTTATGAAGACAGGGCCGCATGGTGCGCAGTGGGGTAGCATAATCGCCTTACAGCAAGAAGGTCGCAGGTTCGAGCCCTGGCTGGGTCAGTGGCATTTCTTGTGTAAGTTGCATGTCCTCCCCGTGTTTGCATGGGTTCCTCCGGGTGCTTGCTCCGGTTTCACTCACAATCTAAAAACATGTGGTATAGGTGAATTGGGTAAGCTAAATTGTCCGTGGTGTATGGGTGTTTTCCAGTGATGGGTTGCAGCTGGAAGGGTATCCGCTGCGTAAAACATATGCTGGATAAGTTGGTGGTTCATTCTGCTGTGGCGACCCCAGATTAATAAAGGGACTAAGCCAAAAAGAAAATGAATGAATGAATGTTTATGAAAACTGCAGAATGAATGAATGAATGTTTATGAACCCCCGTCCCCCCCACCCCCTACCATTGACCACAGGAGCTGTAATACAATTGGGGCTGGCAGACATTGTAGGTGGTGGGAGTGAATAACCAGCACTCTCATCCACCCTCAATACCACAGCTAAGTTGAATTTCTTGAACAATGCTTCAAATATGCTGCCTATTGCTTTGTTTGTTTGTATTGCTGTCTCTGTGCACTTGAATGGGTCACAATACTTGGCTAAACCTCACTTCAATCACTCACTTTACATCAGGGGTGTCCAGACTCAGTCCTGGAGGGCCAGTGTCCTGCATATTTTAGTTCCAACCCCAATTAAACACACCTGAACCAGCTAATCAAGCTCTTTCTAGGTGTACTAGAAACTTCCAGAGAGGTGTGTTGAAGGAAGCTGGAGCTAAACTATGCAGGACACCGGCCATCCAGGACTGAGTTTGGACACCCTTGCTTTACATGAATGCCTAATTAAAGCAAATGCAAAATGTATATATACAGTAGTCAACATTTGAAGTAGATAAAAAAAAAGTTTTAATATTTGTCCTAAGAGAAGAATAAGTGTTTTTTAATCATTTTAAGACAAATTTGATGAAAGATTTTGATCAGCTTCTAATGTTTACTATCATTAAGAATGTGCCTTGCTTTATTTCCAAATTTGTATTACTTTATCACTTTTAAACAACCGAAAAAGAAATTGAGACTTTTCCAACATGTCCATCCAAAGCATATGAACATACATAACATCATAATTACAGCTTCTCAGCTCATAAGTAGAACATTCTCAAGAGGACTTAAAAGCAGCTGAGGAGGAAGGAAATAATTAGAGATGTTTTGATCTCTGCCAACTGACATCTGTGTGGCATTCACCATTGATTTGAAGCATCTTGATTCCCACATCAGACAGTGCAGCATTTACTCTGCTTGTATTTAATTCTGATAATGCAAAGGTTTCAGATGTGTTTGTTGACCTTGCTGTTGTCTGAATAGAAAGAAAAGTAAAACAAACGTCTGGCTTTTGTGTCATTGGCAATGAGAAAGTAGCTGAAATGAAATACCTTGCACATTTTATATGGAAATTATATGAATTTCTTTATTTATTTGTGTGTTGTGTGTGTGTGTGTGTGTGTGTGTGTGTGTGTGTGTGTGTGTGTGTGTGTGTGTGTGTGTGTGTGTGTGTGTGTGTGTAACGTCAGGGAAAACAAAAGTGCAAACATTAGTTCTGTTCTTTTATCAACAATGATAGCATAACTGCTTAGCGCTCCTGCTGACTTACAAGTCATAGATGACATTGGCACCCTTTTAAAAGTAGAAAAAATAAAGAAAAAAAATAAACAAACCATGTTTTGAAGTTTGGTGATTTATTAACCCAACATTAGTAAAAAAAAAAGAATAGGACAGAAAGAAAGAGTTCTATTTCCATGTTTCCAAGGATGTACACATTTAGGGTACAATGGTTGTCCTTCATGTTGTCCTTTGAAGCTATAAAAATATTTTTACACCACAAAAACTACAGGCACACAGTGGTACACTCCAACTCACACACACACAGACACACACCACAAACACACACACAAAATAAAAATGCTGTAGCTTTTATCAATTTGGCCTTGCCTATTTTATACAGTATACCCTCTACTTGAGTCAAAAACGAGTGTTGCCACTGATTAACCATTTATGAAAACCTCTACACTAAGGAATAATGAAGATGAGAGGCAGCACGGTGGCTCAGTGGTTAGCACTGTTGCTTCACAGCAAGAAGATTGCTGGTTCAAGTGACGGCTGGGCCAGTTGGCATTTCTGTTTGTTGTTTGCAAGTTCTCCCAGTATTCATGTGGGTTTCCTCTGGGTGCTCCAGTTTCCCCCACAGTCCAAAGACATGTGTCATAAGTGAATTGGATGAACTAAATTGTTCGTAGTGCGTGTGTGATTGAGAGTGTATGAAAAAAAAAAAAGATTTGAGGATTGTTAATACATTTAGCTGTTTTTTTAGAGGTTTTAGTGAAGGACGGTCATTTTCTGAAGGGTGTATACAAAATTCTAAGAGAAAAGGAGGGTTAAGCTTCTTTAGTATTTTTAGACAGATTCAGCTAAAGCATATGCACATTCAAGGTTCAATAGAAAGGAGACACTGAAATTGGCACATTTATATTTATGTGATCTTCTCCTACAAATTCCTAGACAATGTTGTTGACTAATGTGCTAATTGTCCAAAGTTGACAGATATAGAAGGAGGGGATATTGAAATGACGTTTTGACAAAGGGGATAACTGATGACAAAGTTTTGAAGGAAATGTATCAGCTGTCTGTAAGAAAACTCAACAAAGAACATTTCTTTTGAGGAAGATGAGAATATTCAATGTATGTACCAAACCGTCAATGTTATTTTTTTTTTTAAGTATTGAATCTGTTTTCTTTTTATACTGTAGCCAGGTTTGGAAATGTCACTGTAGCGAGTGATCACATGCTTGAGTTATAACAAGAAGCACTTGTTTCCTGCACCAGCATCAAGTCTCACAGAGGAGCTCTGGATAATAAAAGGAGAGACAACAGTTGCAGAAGAGAGGACCAGACCTGGACATTTGTGTTTGGTTTTGCTTTCAGTTTGGCAGCAGTCTCAGTGAGAAGCTGCCGTATATTGTTTCGTTTGCTCAATAAAATTATTTAAAAGTTTGTCGGTTCTCCGGCCTCCTTCTTCCAGATGGCCAGGTGGCCATCAGCTTTACTACAGTCACATAGTCAAATAGAAACAGGGTGAACAGTCTTATCAGAGTGACAGGTAAAATAATTAGAGTCAAAATAAACCCAATGTCAGAAATATATGGACAGGTTTTATTGAAAGCTTGATCCATTCTTTTGAATTTCAATTGCTGCCATTAGGATTGGTTTGGAGTATCTGGTTACTGAACAAAATGTAACTGTTATTTAGATTAATTCTTGACTGGTAAAAGTCTGACCACATTTTTTGTGAATGTTTGAAGTCTATGTAGAGTTTACATGTTATGTTTTATGTGACCCCGTTGCAAAACTAGTTTTGTCCAAAGAGGACAATAAATTCAGACAAACAAACAGGCAAACATTTTATGGCTGTATAAGCAGGGATAGGGAGTATTTATGACTGTCAGCCAGCCATTATCATGAACAACAGCAATGAGTGTCATTGTGTCATTTACTCAGTAATATAATTGTAAATGCAAACATGACACACAGAAAATGAAAATCACGACGACAATGTGAACATATTGACAATAGTTGACAAAACAAATTATTTTAACTGTCTTACAATTTACAATTCTGTTACTTATTTAGATTGTTAAAACCTTTTATATAATTTGTGTCCTTTGTACACACCATCATGGAAGTGTATTGCCAGGTAACAAGAACATGTAAGGTGAATATAGTAAACAGTTAACAATGAAGAAAATAAATTAAACCCATTTAAACCTCTCAAAAATAAACAAAAAGACATGTTAATGAGTAAACAAAACTTAATTAACAGTTTTTGTAGCTTGTTCTATCTTGATTTTGATTCTGATTGCTGTCTCATATGTAATGCTTAATTTGATTTCATTAAGAATATTCAATGCTTTATTTAGTTAGCAGTAAAAAGTAATTAAAAAGTTATTTGAACAAATTATAAACATTCAGAGCATTTATGGGTTTAAATCATGCTATGATTTTTTTTTTCTTTCGTAGAAATATTGCCTCCTTATACCAAACAGTTTGACATGCACTACTGGTCATAGTACCTTCAATTCTATGGATTATTTTTTTTTCTTCTGTGTGAGTTTATATTGACCCATATTTTTCTCATCATCAGCCTTTTTGAAAAAAAAAAAAAAAAAAAAAAAAACAGCCTTACCACCATCCTTCACCTGTTAGTGATCATTCAGATTGTAATAGCACACTGATCTGTCTTTTTTACCCCATTACCAGGCACTGGTGCAGATATATCAGTCTCAGCTTCGCTTTTCAGGCTTGCTTGAAATGAGGTGAGGTGGAATGGGGGTGGGCAACAGACCCTGAGCTGGTAATTCAGTTCCATTCAGACCCCATCTGCCGGGAGGCTGTTTCCATCAAGTGTGTGCTGGTGGCCCTAAAAGAGCACTGGCGCTCAATCACAGAAGAGCTGAAAATGGAGTGAGAATGGTAAGTCAGAAAGAGCTAGCCTAATCTCAGACGCAGAAATAGACAGTAGTAATAGAACTGAGAGAGTCTCTGGTTGAGTGGAGAATGACTGAGAGAGACTAAATCACATAGGGAAAGATGCACTAAAGGTGACCAATGGACTAATCACAAAGAGTGTTGAGCATGAAAAAAATGGAACAAAAACATTTGAAATAATTTTTATTATTATATCAATCAACAATTTAAATGCGTTTTTTATATTGGATAGTTTTTACATTGCAGTTACTCAGATAAGGCTGTCTGTGGTTTTATGTGTTTATTTAGAAGTGACTGGGGTCTCTGTAAATGTATGTAAGATGAGGGTTTTCTTATGTTCTGTTTCATGCCTCAGTTCCTTGCTATCTGTTTCACCTGTGGTACTTGAGTTTGTAATCAATCTGTAGCTGCGTCCCAAATGGCACACTATACACTATGCACATATGCACTTACACACTCAGCATAGAATATGTATGGAGTGTCATCCCAACTGGATCACTAATGTTTTTTTTACAAGCAGAAATTCAGACCGTTTCCCTGATGACGTTTGGCGGTTGTCAAATTAATGAAATAAATAACCAAAGTACCAAATAATATCTGCCATGAGTATAACTGCAGATTATAGGGAGGCGGTATAATCACTCTGGTAAGAGAATACTACTTTAACAATCCAAAATAAAGTAATCCAATATCAGTTCCCTAAAGCTCCGCCCCTTCTGCTACGTGAGCAAAGCAGCGACCATTTAGTATGTGAAGTGTCCAACTTTCCACACGTCATTTTAACAGTTGAATAAGTGCATCATCTCTGTATAAGTGCATTTAAAAGAAGTGCATAAACAAATAAGTTCACTTATTTTTTTCACTGTGAATGCACTATTTATACTACAAAATTTTGTAGAATAGTGCATAAGTATGCGATTAGGGACACACCTTGTGTATTTAAGTTGCTATTTCTCTTCACAGCTTCACATCATTTTATATCAGAGTCTCCCTGTAGTTTGGATGGGTGCATGTTCTGCTGAAGTGTATTTAATATATCGTCACCTTAGAATTATAAGGTTCTGTCTGACATTTTTGTCAAAATTGAGTTATTGGCATATTCTTATTAAATGACAACTTATTTACATTATGGGATGTTTTTTATAAGTTGTTTACATTTTAAGAATTTTTATTTAAAAAAACAAAAGTTACACACATATTGTTTGCTATGGAATGCAAAAACTTTGAAGCTCAATATCTCAAAATCATTAAGAACGCAGATAGAACTTTATAATTCCAAGGTGACGTTGTTAACTTGATCTCTATCAACTACTCCTCGTTCGTTCTCACAGCACAGCATTCCCAATACTCTTTATATGTGTATCATACAACAGCAGTACACAATCATAAGTCTCCAAGCTGTTTTGATGGACAAATTATGGATGCGTTTAATTTCTAATTTGATCAGTTTTCAGAGTTACCAGAGAAGCCCAGGTACTGTAAAACCAACTCTAATAAAATGGAAAAAATATTACAATTTTATGGCAGCTTGTATGAAGATGTTTTCAAAGAAGGGAAGAAAAAAAACAACAGCAGCAACAATAGTAAAAAAAAAAAAAAAAAAAAAAAAAAAAAAAACTAACAAAAAAAAAACAAACAAACAAACAAACTTGGCAATACCATTGGCCGGGGCAATAACAAGGCCAACTAAAGGTCTCCAGAATTCACTGATGTAATTTTGTGGTTTGGCCTAAGGAATATTATTTTTGTATTATTTTTGTGTAGGAGATTATTACCTTTCTAACATGTAGAGATAAACAGATAAAGAGTGGATGGCGGCACTGGGCTAGTTGGCATTTCCGTGTGTAGTTTGCATGTTTTTCCTGTGTTTGCTTAAGTTTCCTCTGGGTGCTCCGGTTTCCCCCACAGTCCAAAGACATGCGGTATAGGTAAACTGGGAAAACAAAAATGGCTGTAATGTATAAGAGTGTGTGTGTGTGTGTGTGTGTGTGTGTGTGTGTGTGTGTGTGAATGAGACAGGCCATGGGTGTTTCCCAGTACTGGGTTGCAGCTGGATGGGTATCCGCTGCATAAAACATATGCCAGAAATAGTTGGCGCTTCATTCCGCTGTGGCAACCCCTGATAAATAAGGGACTAAGCTAAAGGAAAATGAATGAGATAAGAACTGGTGGACTATACAGTAAATTGTGTACGTGACACGATCAGTTTTTTGTCTGTTCGATTGTTTAAAGATCTCCTTGTCACTAATTACCCTATCAAAGTGTGAGTGACAGATTGGATTATGTGGTCAAGAGATCTTCTGTTTTAACACTATATCACTATGTAACAGTAATCATGATCCAACTTTTTCATTTGCTATGGGTTCGACATTGATAGCCTCGACAGGTTTCATTCTGCTGTCCTTGAAACCTAAAACTAGTGTCAAAAGACAATGGTGGACAAACCCCCCCATCCACCATAACCAGAAATAAGAACTGTATTATTTAAACTCAGTGCATGTAGTCTATTAGAGAGTCTGACAACAGAATATACGCCATTTTAATGATTATTTACAAAGATTTATCATTAAAGGAATAGTTCACACAAAAATGAAAAAAAAAAAACATAAAAAGAATGTTAGAAACATGTAACCACTGACTCCCATGGTATTACTTTTTCTGCTATGGATGTCAAAGGGAACAGGTTTTTAACTTCCTTTCACATTCTACATCAAAAACTCTAATTGCTTTAGTGTCTAGGATGATTTAATGATTTAAATTTTAAAACTAGATTAAAGACACATCTCTTTGCATTAGCATACACATAAAACACAAATGATTTTGAAATACAAATCCTCTAAGTGATTGTTCGTCTGCATTATTTAGGGCAACCGGAGCCAGGAACACTTCCCAAAAGACATTATAATTTGAACGGCATCTGCGCTTATGTTAGTCTTTTTTTAATTATTCCAGAGGTTTCCATAATCCTGGACCAGGCCGTATCCTGAGCAGCCGCTGTGGTGGTCATGGAGGAGTGGAGAGCATGAGACTGATTCCTGTAAGACCCCAGTGACAAACAAGTCTTCGCATTGATCCTGAAGGGACAGCCTGTACACCAGTCGGTGACCTCTTCCACCTGCAGCTTCTCCATGATGGACGTCCAGCTTTCTCCAGCCTCTGGCGCCTAAACTGCAGCTCTGCACAAGAGAGAAATTGGCCATAGGAGAAATGGTTGTGCCCAACTGAGCCTGGTTTCTCTCAAGGTTTTTTTTCTTCACTTTCGCTAATTGGTGAAGTTTGTTTTTCTCCACTGTCGCCACTGGCTTGCATGGTTCGGGACTTGTGGAGCTGCGTATCGATGGATTTGCTCTTCAGTGTTTGGACTCTCAGCAGTGAAAATTAAATCACACTAAGGCAAGGCAAGTTTATTTATATAGCACATTTCATACACAGTGGCAATTCAAAGTGCTTTACATAAACAGGAATAAAAAGACAAGTGTAAGAAAAAATAAAAATAAAAACAGATAATAAAAAACAGATAAAAACAGAAAACAGGTTGTAAAAAAAATGAAAAAGAAGGGAAAAACGTAAGCAATTTGTCGGACGTAGCACAGTGCTCATTCAGTAAAGGCACAGCTAAACAGATGTGTTTTCAGTCTGGATTTGAATGTGCCTAATGTTGGAGCACATCTGATCATTTCTGGAAGCTGATTCCAGCAGCGAGGGGCGTGGTAGCTGAAAGCCGATTCACCCTGCTTTGACTGAACTCTTGGAATTTCTAGTTTATATGATCCTAAAGATCTGAGTGATCTGTTAGGCTTGTATTCAGTAAGCATATCTGTAATGTATTGAGGTCCTAGGCCATTTAGTGATTTATAGACAAGTAATAATACTTTAAAATCTATTCTGAATGTAACTGGGAGCCAGTGTAAAGACCTGAGGACAGGTGTGATGTGCTCTGATTTCCTGGTTCTGGTCAGAATCCTGGCCGCAGCGTTCTGGATGAGCTGCAACTGTCTGACTGTCTTTTTGGGAAGGCCTGTGAGGAGGCCGTTACAGTAATCCACCCTGCTGCTGATAAAAGCATGAACAAGTTTCTCTAAGTCTTCACTGGAAACAAAGCATCTGATTCTTGCAATGTTTTTGAGATGATAGTATGCTGATTTACTAACTGCTTTGACATGACTACTGAAACTCAGATCTGACTCCAGAGTCACACCAAGATTCTTGACCTTATTTTTTGTTGTTTGACCCTTAGTGCCAAGGTACGCATTCACCTTGAACTAAACTAAACTGAACTAAACTAAACTTAAACTCTGAAAACTGGACTGACACAGTTTCAATTTACTATAATCTTCTATGTTAAGCTGCTTTGACACAATGTAAATTGTAAAAGCGCTTTAGAAATAAAGATGAATTGAATTTAATGATGGAATAATTTTTAGTATTGGGTGAATCTCTTTAATGTAATGTTTTTCAAATTGACCCATATTATGGATATTTTATACAGAAAAAAAAAACAATAAGCACTGAAGACTAGTTGAAGCTCTTTGAATTTCATTCTATTTTAATTCTATTCAACTACAATTCTGCATTATCTTTACTAATTCATTTTAAAATAGTCATAATAATGCTTATGTACGAGTAAGATATTTAATTTTTTTTCTCCAAAATATAATCCGCTACCTCAAGTTTTAGAATCAAATGTTTTTTTTTTTTTTTCTCGAGTCTCCCTCATTTGTAAAATTACCCAGAAATGTCGTATAACCTGCTCTCGGGAAAAACCCTGTCCTGGATGTTACTGTATTGTCTTCTATACTTAATACTCTTTATTGCTCAGTAATGTACCTTTGAATGGAGCACACTCCAAGCCAGAGAAGCAAGAGGGAAAGTGGGCTGGTTTCCTCTTAGGGATAAGGCCATTTTTGTTGATCTTGTGTTTGCCTAATACCCACATGCCTTACTCTGTGCTCCACTCTGTTCCATCACTGGCAAGCCTCTCTCTCACTGAGTGCTTGCTGAAAACCATCTATCATAGTCATCTCCCCTGAACCAGTGTTGCTTTAGCTCCTGGTGGTAGAAGAATGGTGTGATTGACAAGATTAACTATGAGCCTTCACACATCCTGCAGAAGTACCTGAGAGAGAGAAAGACAACTGGTCTCTAGCATCTGTGTCTGTCTCTCTCTGACTTTTGTGTGGAGCTATCGTAATGCAAAACTCCCTCTCCCCCATGACTCATTGTAAGCTGCTCTTTTGGCATAAACTAGCAATGTTAGACTAGACCTATGCTATGATACATGTTTATACCACAGACAGCATGCAAACTTCAGAAGCACCAAGCACAAATTTGATTCCCCTCAGACCACACATTCATCATAAAATAATGTCACACACACACACACACACCCACACACACACACACACACACACACACACACTAAAAAAGTTTACAGATTTCACCGTTGTTTGCATGTTTGTCACATTTTATTGTTTCAGATTATCAATTAAATTTAGTTAATAGTCAAAAATAACCAAAGTAAACACTTATAATTTGTTATCGTGAATTTTTTAGACTGTCAATGTGCATTTAGATAATGCCCATGACACGAGACCAGTGGTGTAGTCCTAAAGAAAAAGGTGGTGTACTATTACACCCGACCCAAATTTTAATTGGAAGTAGGCAAAGAAACGCCGAAAGTCATTGTTTCTTTGATTCATTAGCTATATATATATATATATATATATATATATATATATATATATATATATATATATATATATATATATATATATATAGCTAATGAATAGACTATACTATTGTCACCGGCTCGGTCCCAGTCATTCCCCTCACTGGCCAGCAGAGGTCTCCCTCACCAGACTTCTAACACTACATCCCCCATAAGCCCGGTACCTGTCTCTGATTGCGTTACACCTGACTCTGATCACACACACATTTAAGCAGTTCACACGTTCACTTCATTGCGAAGTCTTGTTTGCCCAGTCAACATTACCGAGCGTTTATTCCTGTTCTCTGATTGATCTCCTGTTACTGACCCGGACTGCTATTGACCCTTTCGTTCCTGCTGCCTGCCCCGACCCTCTGCTTCTCTCTCTGTTCTCGACATATGCTGCCAGCCCTGATCTATGCCTGTTACGACGGCCAACGAGTGTTTGATGTCTGCCCAGAGAATCTTAATGCCTAACATCCATGTGAGTTTATCATCCAGCTATTGGTGTGTACTATTGATTCAATTGTGCCTAATAAATATACTGCAGATGGATCCCTCTCTGTCAAGCTCTTCATTACAGAAGACTTCGCCAAATATGGATCCAGCAGCCATGCAAGTACTGACCACTGAGCTCACAGCACAAGCCCAAGTGCTCGCCACACATCAACAGCAACTCTCTCATCTCACTCATCTTACAGAAGAACTCATGAAAGCCCTCCAAGGACTCAATGTTACTCCTGCAGCTCAACCTGTCATCGTAAACCCTCTCACTGAGCCACACCCGGGCGCTGCATCCAATGTTACCAGCCCACGCCTGGCATTTCCGGAAAAATTTAACGGTAACCCTAACAAGTGCCAAGGCTTTCTTGTACAGTTTACATTGTAGGTCGCTCAACAACCCCACATGTTCGTCGACGAACACTGCAAGATTGCTTTCGTATGCTCCCTACTTACCGATAAAGCTCTTGACTGGGCCACCGCCATCTGGCACGACTCCGTTCTCAAGTTTAATACGTTCAAAGACTTCCTCCAAAAGTTTTGTGTAATGTTTGATCATCCAGAGGGTGGAAAAAATGCTGGAGAAGAATTATTGACACTTCAACAGGGGAATCAACCTGCATCTGAATTCGCTCTACACTTCCGCACTTTGGCTGCGCAAACAGGGTGGGCAGATGATCCCTTGAAGACTCTCTATAGAAAGGCCCTCAGTTCTGAGCTTCAAACTGAATTAGCCTGCCGGGATGATGGAAAATTCCCTTGATCAACTCATCGAATTGTCTATTCGTCTGGATAATTTACTCCGCACACGCCGACCACTACAGGCATATTCATCCACTTCCACACAAGACGTATGACCACCATTTCATGTCCCTAACGAACCCATGCAGATTGGCCGAACTCAACTGTCATCTGAGGAGCGTGAGAGACGCTTCGCGCACAATCTGTGCCTGTACTGCGGAAAATCGCGTCATGTGAAAGCCCAATGCCCTGTTAGACTTACTCAAAGATCCTTATCGCTGAGTTCTACTACCTTTTCGATAAACACAAAAAATCTAGAAATACCTGTAACCTTGTGTAATCAAGAAATATCCATTTATGCCTCTGCTATGGTTGATTCTGGTGCAGCCGGGAACTTCATGGATCATAAATTCGCCGTAGAAAATGGCATACCACTAATTTCATGTGATTCTCCCTTGATAGTCACGGCGGTAGACGGACACTCTCTAGGGGAGGGTACTGTACGTTACCACACCACCAAGCTATCCCTCATAACTGGCTCCCTTCTTAAAGAAAGCATTAAATTCCACATCATCAATTCTCCCCAGCATGCAGTAATACTAGGATTACCATGGCTACTGGATCACAACCCCCACATTTCATGGGAACATGGTGAGATTGAGAAATGGAGCGATAAATGCCTAACCAAATGCTTATCCTCTGTTGTTCCCCTCCAGTTAAACACCATTCTGAGTCCTGTCGAACCTTCAACAAACCCAAGTCTTCCGTCTACTTACTATGATTTATCTGAAGCGTTCAACAAACAAAAGACCACTGAACTACCTCCTCACCGTGAGTGTGACTGTTCCATTGAATTGCTACCTGGCACACTGCCCCCTCGTGGGAGAATCTTTCCTCTATCTCAAACAGAAACTGAAACCATGAAGACGTATATCCAAGAAGAATTGAAAAAAGGATTCATACGTCCTTCCACATCACCATCATCCGCCAGATTCTTCTTTGTGGGTAAGAAGGATGGCGAGCTATGGCCTTGCATTGATTACAGAGGTTTGAATGAAATCACTGTGAAATACTGTTACCCATTGCCTTTGGTGCCAGCAGCGCTAGAACAACTACGATCTGCTTGCTACTTTACCAAACTAGATCTGCACAATGCCTATAACCTGCTCCGAATAAAGGGCGGGCACGAATGGAAAACGGCTTTCTCCACGACCAACGGCCACTATGAATATCTTATGCCCTTCGGACTAGCAAACAGTGCTTCCGTGTTTCAAGCCTTTGTTAACGAGATATTTAGAGATATGTTAAACCAATGGGTAATCGTGTACATTGATGACATGTTGATATATTCTGAATCCATTGAGGAGCATATTAAACATGTCAGAGCAGTCTTGGAAAGATTAATTGAAAACAAACTCTATGCTAAACTGGAGAAATGTGAGTTTCATAAAACTTCCATATCATTCCTTGGATATGTAATAGGTACGGAGGGCATGGCTATGGATAAGAGCAAGGTGAACGCGGTACTTAACTGGCCTAAACCGAAAACCTTAAAAGAGTTGCAAAGATTTCTGGGATTTGCTCATTTCTACAGACGTTTCATTAGAAATTTCAGCACGATAGCAGCACCCCTTACAAACCTTATCAGAGGAGATCAAGGAAAACTTCAATGGAATGATGCAGCAGATCAGGCTTTCACTAGGCTCAAGACTCGCTTCTCCACAGCACCCATTCTCTGTCATCCTAATCCTAATTTACCCTTCATTGTAGAGATCGACGCCTCCAACACAGGCATCGGGGCAATATTATCCCAAAGACAAGGAGATCCCGCTAAACTTCATCCATGTGAGTTCTTCTCACGCAAACTCAATTCAGCCGAACACAATTACGATGTGGGGAATCGAGAGCTGCTCGCTATGAAAGCCGTGATGGAAGAATGGAGACACTGGTTAAAGGGAGCAAAACAGAAATTCAGTTATCACCGATCACAAAAACCTTGAATATATTTGCTCGGCAAAAAGACTCAACCCCAGACAAGCTAGATGGGCATTATTCTTCACGCGCTTTGACTTTTCGGTCATGTACATTCCGGGCTCCAGAAACATCAAAGCAGATGCGCTATCCCGTTTATGTGAGGAGAATCCAATGGAGGACATGGATCAACCCATCCTGAATGAATCCCTCATCTTGGCCCCCATAACATGGGATGTTGAA
>LR812537.1:21001122-21121122 GCA_903798195.1 Danio kyathit | reverse complement strand
TGTCACATTCGTGCATGCTTGTTTTAAACCAAACTATTAGGAGTCTGTCTTCTGTTGTCGCTATTATGTACTAGAACTTACCCTTTTAAATCGCATATTGTTACGCGATTTATGAGTAGTCTTTGCCTCATTGTTTTTGGTGTTTTATATATAGTGTCGTTCATATATAGTATATATAGCGGTAGGCACGATTAAGACATGTGAAATACTGTTTTACAGGGGCGATTTTATGATTTCTCTCGCCCTGAACAGATGTGGTTTGCTGATTAAATGAAAAATGAGCTGAAAACGGAGCGGTGGAAGTCTGCCACCGTTTTCATATCAAAATTAAAGGGGACTGAGGCGATCATTTATTAGTGTACAGTTCATGAGCTAATCGCAAAACCTTCAAGGGTGCTGAATAGAAATATAGGAGGGCTAAACGACACCCATGCTGTTTCATAAATTTACCTGAACGTTTCAGCGAGACATCATTCAGTTAACTTGTCGTGGTCTTCGAAAAAGTCTCACGAAAATTTCTCACAGCTGCTGCAATCATCAAGGGCAGGGAATAGTGCAAGTTAAACAAAAATGCCCCAGTTGCAACAAATTAAGATGCGAGTTAAAAAAAACCTTTGGTATACAGTTAAAGGGGATGCAAATACACATAAATTAGGGAAGTTTAATCAGAAAAACAAGTGAGTATTCTGAGGGTATATGCAATTATTGATCTTCAGAAGTATTAATATCCAAACAGCTCATGGAAAAAAGTAAGCATACTGAGTATACATGCATATAGCAAGGACTACACCACTGCACGAGACCATTGTTGAACGTGACAGTGTCCATGGGTGATTTATTTTGTTTTGTTATTTATTTATTTCACTATTTGCCACTTAAGGAAAAATTTCAGGAGGTCTCACATTCACAACTAACTATAGTCTACCTTTTGATAATAGATGCACTACAGTACATGTAAATGACATTCTGTTTCTGTTTCCAGTTTCTTCAGTAATGGGGTAGAATTTGTGTGATTCATAGGTATATTGTCCGCACTCATGTATTGTCCACATTGTCATGTATTGTCATTTATTGTCCACAGCAAATCAGTTCAAATGAACGCATTGGTCCTTTTTCCGTTATCCATGAACTTTTCTGTGACCCAGTATCTCACTTTCTATAGTGGATTTCTTGAAATGAAACTCCAGAAACTACAAGGGAAACCTTACGATGATCAGTGTCATCACTGCAAATGTGACAGACTGTAAATGTGACAGTAAAATAGAAAAAATATTAAGTAATAACATGCACCCCAAAATTAATTTCTCCTTTCTTTTGTTTTATCGTCACGACCGATTGCTGGTGAACTACACATGTCTTGTTAAGAAACTACAAATCCTAACATAGGCCCATTCTAAAAAAAAATGTAGCCTTGTATATGTTTCTGGAGATCACAAATTATGTTATGCTATAGGGCGGTATGAAGCTGTTCCTTTTCACGCTTACCAGCTGATCGCTTACCTCTGTATGGAGGGCTTTCCCACTGTTACTAGTTTGTCCGGTTAGCACGCCATGTACAGTACGTCGGTGAACTTGAGACACAGAGAGGAGTTGACCACAATGATGGGGTTTGAGTCCAGTAAAGAACAGTTTCAGAAAGCAGGTAAGACAAAAACAGAATCCAAAAAATAAAATAAAGAAGTAAATCATAGGGTGAGAATGTGGTAAACTCTCAAAACGTGGTAAAAATCAGTCAAGGGATTTCTTTTTATGGATTTATTTTTAAAATTGTCGGTTGGGTTTAGGGAAGTGATTGGGCGGGTCAATCAGTGCTTTTTAAAATAATATTAGTTGGGTTTAGGGAAGGAGCAGGATGGGTAAGTCGATCGGTCAGTCAGTCAAACAGTCAGTCAACAGCGGCATCAGGGGGCTTTACGTGAGAACAGCAGGCACGAATGGCGTTCGAGAGAGAATTTTGAGATCTGATAAAGTGCACACAGAGGCTTCTGGTGGATTTGTGAAAACAAAAACTGAAGAAAAAAAAATAGCTCTTATAGAACATACTTGGCGGTCTACAGAAATGTATATAGAGGTACGTTTTCATAATGAGCCTGAGTTGACAAATCCCATCAGACCATGTCACACACACTAGTTGCCAATCATGGCTGATGAGACACACACAGCTGAGACTTGTGATCACTGATCATTCAGACAATTTATACATCATTTTAGCACAGTCTTTGATGTACATGTACATTTGCATTTGCATGTTTCTTTGTTTTGCCTGTTTTGGTTTTTGACCTTAGCTTTGTTTATTGTTTGATCCTGTTTTGCTGCCTGTTTTGACCTTATGCCTGTTTTTTGATTTCGATTTGGATTGTCCTCATGTAGAAGCCATTCCTGTTTTGACCTTGTTGACCAGCTTGAATAATCTAATTAAACTGCAATTGGATCCTTACTTCTGTTATCTGAGATTCATTTCCGCACGTGACATTTATATTCCAAGATTAAAAATGTTTTGTTATATGAACTTAAGTGTGTTCTGTAAGATGCCTGTAGGTGGCACATTACACTATCTGATGAAGAGTTAATTCCTGGTCAAAGTGCAGTCTCTCCCCCTCCTCACCAGACAACAACCCCAAACTGAGTGTGATTCACACAGGTGAGTGGGCTTGACAAACCACCTGTAGAAAACACAACCTCTCAACTCTCTGACACTTGCAGTTTTACACATTTGCACCAGACACACACACACACACACACATACACCATGCATTTGTGGTGTGTGCTTCACAAATATAAGTGGGCTTGACAAACCACCTGTAGAAACACTTTTCATTTTTCTCTTCCTAATAATAATAAAACACTCCCTCCTACCCGTAGCACCTAATTCTCTGAGCACTAATAGTTCCTTATAATTAGCACCTCCTGTGTGTACTGCCTCTTCTTGTTAAATGTCTGAATGTCTTCTCAATTGTAAGTCACTTTGGACAAATGCATCTGCCAAATGACTAAATGTAAATGAGACCCACTTTAATTTTTGTGTAAAAGTGAAAACACAAAATGGTGGTTGTCTGTAAGGGTTTACCCTTGTAAAACACTTATTCTGTTTTCTCTCTGTATAGAACTTCATTCATTCATTCATTTTCTTTGCTCGAACCAGCGACCTTCTTGCTGTGAGGCGATTGTGCTACCCACTGCACCACCGTGCTGCCCTATAGAACTCCACTATGCCTAAAATAAACAAGTGAATCATTTAAGATAAAATTAAAGTCTTGAGTGAACACATATGGTGATTGTAAGACACAAATTGTATCCATATGTTTATTGTTTCTTAAATGGGTATAAAGAAAAAATCTTTAAATGCATTACATTTACTGACTTGATGGACATACTACATTCTAATAATGTCAGTTGAATTTACCAGCAAGGATAACCTGTGCAGGAATATTGTTAATCATTGTTATTTTAAAAGTGTTGCACTTGCTGTTATTTACCAAATAAAAGGGCAAAGCCATTAAAGAAAGGGCCAGAAAGCTGCAGATTGTAATCTGTGTGTATCTATTTATTTTTCCTACAGTTACTGTATTAGCTCTCATTCTTCACTGTTTGAGACTGGTAAAACAAACATAGTGGAATCAATGGTTCATCTTGACGTAATGAATCGCAAACAAGAACCAAACAGTAGAAAATACATGCTATTCTTGGTAAGGACTTGTGTTTTGTTTGTTTGTTTATTTATATATATATATATATATATATATATATATATATATATATATATATATATATATATATATATAAGGGTGTAACGATACGCATATTCGTATCGAACCGTTCGGTATGGACTTTCGGTTCGGTACGCATTACGAACCGAACGATTCAGACAAATATCTAAAAAGATAAAAGAAAATAAGTGTACAGAATATAATGTTTTCAGTGCAAAAACAGGCACACACTGCACTCAGGACCGGAGTAAGCTCAACTGGCGCTCAAACCGAAAGTTATGCCACCTTCAATCCGAAAAAGCCAGCGAAGGGTGGGGAGGGGGGTGGCGGAGCTGGGTGTTGAGATGATGTGGGGTTTGTCGCGGACGAAAGCGAAGACCGAGGGGCGCTGAGATGATGCAGGGTTTGTTGCGGACGAAAGCGAAAGGGGGGAAACGCGCCGCGAACTGACTGCAATATAGCTCGCAAAATGGCTAGTAACATTAATGTAATCCTCCTATAACCAACAACGGGTCTGGCGTTTGGGAGCACTTTGGTTTCCCTGTAAGTAAAGAGGGTGATGGCAAGAGAGTGGATAAAAAAAAAAACAGACATCTGCTATGACAGTCAGCTATTTTAGCGGTAATATTTGAACATGTCAACTCATTTACACTGACATCACGGAATCACTAACTAGAATTAGACGAAAACTAGAAACAGGCGCACTACATGCAACTATCGCCAGCATTCAGACAGGCAATTTCTACAGATTCGAACAGGGCAAAACAAATCACCGAGGCGATCTGTACATTTATAGCTGTGTGGATATGAGACCTTAATCGGTAGTGGAAATTTTGGGTTTTAAGAAAATGTTAAATGTAATAGAGCCTCGTTTCATTATTTCTTCATGAGCCCATTTCAGTCAGATATTAATTTTTTTAATATCATATATCATTTTTAATATAATATAATATAATATTTTTTTAAAATATATAAATATTTTTTATATTTACACACACAAACACACATATAACTATATATATAACTATATATATATATATATATATGTATATATATAACTATATATAAGTATATATATATATATTAGTTATACATATATAATATATTGTAAAAGCTTTTACAACGCTTTTTCTGCACACACACACACACACCATTCTAATTATATTTCATATAATACATTTTTGGTTTGCTTGTTTGTTGTATAAAAACCTTGACCCACTAAGACATGATGCAGCACTCTCAGTTTTATTTACTTTTATTTTACCTATTATTTTTTTATTTAATTTATAGACTATGCCTATATATATATATATATATATATATATATATATATATATATATATATATATATATATATATATATATATATATATATATATATATAAACATGCTGTAACCTACTGCATTAGACTAAACGAGACATATTGTTGCTCATTTGCTAATTATATTTTTTAATTTATTTGTATCTACTGTAAGTCAATTTAGATGAAAACACCCACCTGCCAAATGATTATGTAAATGTGCTGTATTTTGACCAACCTGCTCCCTTGGTCGCGAACATAGTTTTGATTTTGCAGCATTTTTCTGCTTCTATGGCAAGGGCTTTTCTTCTTTTCATGCACACCCTCTCTGCTCCTCCTTTCTGTTTACGTTCCATGTTTTTGCACAACTGACTCGAAGTTGTAACTCATATCACAAGTTCTATGCAAATAGCTAATCAGGCAGTACGTATGGAGTCAGAAAAGTAAAAATAAAAATAAAATAAAAATACATATTCATAAAATACATTTCACAAATGCAAAACCCCATTTGCAAGTGTATAAGAGTGTACAAAAAGTTTTGAATGTTTAAAACTTGCGAGTTCATCCTGAATGAGAATGTGCAAATCCTCTTTCACGTACGACTCCCCCTGGATACATGTGTGTGTATTTTTGATACTGTCCTGGCAGAAACAAGCAACTCGTAACCTTTCAGCCAATCAGATGAGAGCTGTATTCAATGTCACCGACTCTGCGCTCCTTTTGCGCAGATGGTTTCTCTCCAGCATGGCGAACAGAGAAAGAGATGCACAAGCTTCAAGCCAGAACTATTAAATCCCCTGACTATCATTGACTAAAAACTTAATTTACATTATATCTAATGAAGGTAAACATGCTGTTATTGTGCTTTAGTAATATGTAGAATATAAATATAATATTAATACTTTTCGGGATCTTTTTCAACACAAATCGGAGCCTCTCGGATCATTTCAAACATGTTTGATGCTGTTCATTATTTTAAATCGGGCTGATCACTGCTCTGATAACCTGCCCTCCAACCTACAGCCGGATCACCGAAGAGAAGAGGAGAATCGCGTCAGTTTTAATAAATTCAGTTAGAGGTTTTTTAATACTTATGCTTAATTATCTTTATTTATTTAGCTTATTTATTGGTTTGTTTGTTTGTTAAATTAGCCACATAACCTTAAGGTTACCTACTAAAGCATTGTATCTTAGCCTAATAAAAATAAAATGCTTAGAACTGTGACTTTAGAAATCATTATAGACATCTAGTTCTCTAAACAGAGAAAGAGATTTTTTACAGAGAGAGATTTTACACATTGCAGAGAATTATATTTTTGTACACTAGTTAGGCCTAGGAGAGCGTGGGGCACAAAGTAACGCAGGGTTAAATATAACATGGAGTTTTAAGGTATTTGTTCAGGGTTAACCATGGCATGCTTCCGATCTTTTCACCACAGCGTCGGCAGACATCTTCCTGCCAATAATTGAAAATTTTCGGCGAAATTTGGATGAGATACACAGGAGAAACCATTTTTGCAGCATAAAAGCATTTTTTATTATAGTCTATATTTTTTTTTATTTTGATAAAATCTGTGAAAGTAGGAACATAAAATCTTATATTGTTGTGATCACGGTCTTGTAGGCTAAAAGATGAAACCATTTTGAAAGATGTATAAAACACACAGAGACAGCTAGACAGTTTTGAGTAAAACATGACACAGCAGGGTTAGTTGTAACAGGGTGTTACAATTAAGCCACATACTGTTTGACACCAGTTAAACTAACAAAAAAAATTCTGAATTTTGCGTGTAATGTTGAGAACTTTTTAAATAAAAATGTTTTTTAATAGAAAATATTGTTTTAATAGAAAGAAAATTTTATTTTATTGCTAATAATGCAAATAAATGCATTGAATAATAATGGATAAATGGATAATAATGCAAATAGATTCAAATGTGTTTATCGGTAAACAAAAATAAATAAATAAACATACTGTGCTATGTAGAATAAAAAAGAAATGAGCCAATTACTGAGGAAATACAGCTACTATTTAAAGTAAACTGAATTTAAATTAATTGTGTGAAATCTGCCTTTATAAGCATGTGTTAAAACTAACCCCCTGTCTGTTACAACTTGCCCTGCAGGTGGGGCAATGATATTCCATGACTTAGACAAAAAATATATTCCGTGATTTCTGTAGGTCTCCGTTTGCGAATATCTGTACATAGCTAAAAACATTGTGCTTGTTGAAAAAGAGCTACGCTATCCTGTCTCCCCTGTCCTAACAGAAACCTACCGCACACACAGAATAACGTGGCTAATGCTCTGATGAAAGCGGTCGGGTTTTCTCTGTAGCAAGAGATGTTTTGAACTTACTATTTGAACGCTTTCATTTGCTGGATCCTTGGACAGAAAAGTTTACAGGGGTTCACTGGTTTGAGAAATTTCTGATCGTAAAAAACTGCTTCTTTTTATTTGTAAGGTATTGTTTTCGTTATTGCGGTGCGGGTTATGTAGCGGGCACAGTCGCATCAGGCTCAATCATCGAACGTATTCACGGTCCTTACTGCATCCTAACTGTGACATATATTCACATATGACTGGATGTGGAGGACTGTCATGATTTTGACTACTGCAAGACACTACTGAATGATCAGAAGAGATTAAGAAGTGGGTACTCAAAGCCGCCTTTTAAAGTAGGCCTATACATATGCGTAAACCCATCTTCGCGGGTTGCTTGCGTTATACCCTCCACTACACCAATAACTGTCATTTTTGATTGCGACTTGTAAAAAGCATTTACGTCTTCATCCTTTTTATGAGCCATTTTCCGAAGCTTTAAAAGCACCATATATAAATTGAATGCCGCAATAGACACCTGACTTTTCATTTAACAAACATTTTATTCACGACAACTGTCACGGATTGGCCAGGCTCTTCCTGCATCCAATCACAGCGAGCACCATCACCTGAATTCTAATCATTCACATCTGCATCCAATTCCATGTCTCACCATAAAAGCACACCCCTCACTGCACTCAGTGTCCGGGCTCGTTGATACGAAGCGGACTCTGAGTGTTCACTCTCCTGGCTAACACTCACGAACTATTATCCTTGTACTTACCGTGTCTCTGTTTGCCCCTAGTTGTTCCTGTCTCCAGTCTCTCCAGTCTATGGTGTGTGCTATCCGTCTTCCCCGTTGTGTACCCTTCTATCTGCCAAGGAAAAGGACATTTACCATCCAGCTCATTCATCCTCACTATCTCCTCATCCGTTTGTGTTCTATGTTGTCTAAATAAACTGTTACATCTTTTACTCACCCAGTCTGTCCGTCCGCTTCTTAACAGAAGCCCGGACCAAACTGTTGACAACATGAGCACTCCCGATCACTTTCAAGAGCTGGTGGATTCGTTAAAAAGGATTCTGTTACCATCAACATCACTTCCCGAAGCACCGCCAGTCCCGAGCACTTCCGCATCTTCTTCTTCGTCGTCCACCACCTCTTCCAGTCCCATGGCTCGACCAGCGCCCTACTCAGGCGGGGCGGAGGAGTGCAATGGATTTCTATTACAATGTTCTCTAGTATTCACCATGCAACCTGCCTTATATCCCACAGATCGATCCAAAATCGCCTATATCATCTCCCTTTTATCTGGACCTGCTCTCCGATGGGCCGAAACCATTTGGCAACAAGCCGGGGCGGTAACGAGTTCCATCCAATCATTTACCATGTACTTTAAAGAGGTTTTTGGTCGATCAGATGGTGAAGTAGCTGCTGGAGAACAACTATATCATATAAAACAAGGTACGATGTCCACCCAAGATTATGCTCTACGATTTCGGACTCTGGCGGCAGCTAGTGGATGGAATGAACGATCTCTCCTCACCACATACCGGCTCGGCTTAGAACCCAAACTTCGAGTACAGCTCACAGCCTTGGATGACACTATGGGTTTGGAAAAATTCATTCAACTTTCTCTCCGATGTTCTGAGCGTCTGAAGAGCTACCAGCGTGACCAGAATCCTGTCCCTCAAGCACTCCTCCGTCCGTCTGAGCCAGCGACCCCTCCAGAACCAGAACCTATGATCCTTGAGTCTGGTAGACTCACGACCACAGAGCGACAGAGGAGGCTGACCCGGGGTCTGTGCATATATTGTGGTGCTAGTGGACATGTCATGCTGGTCTGTCCACTCCGTCCCTCACGTTCCTCGGTGAGTGTGTGTAGTTCAGAAATTGAAAAGATGCATCCACTCACTACAAATGTTCTGTTAACTACCTCCTCTGCCTCTGTTACAGCCACAGCCCTTATCGACTCCGGGTCAGCTGGGAACTTCATCTCACATGCCCTCTGTCGCCAACTTCAACTCAACACCGAAGCCTCGCAGCATATCTACCAGATCCAACCCATATTCCACAATATCCACTCTCAGGCACGTATCCATCGTAGATGTGAATCCATTCAGCTTCAAGTAGGACTGTTGCATAAGGAGGAAATTCAATTTTTGGTTCTGGAGGGCGCTACAATGGATATCATCTTAGGGCGCCCGTGGCTGGTGAAGCATGATCCCATCCTCTCTTGGGGCACAGGAGAGATTAAAAGATGGGGTGAAGGATGCACACCAAAATGTTTTCCCGATCTTCCTTTTCAGCCAAAGAAACCCCTATCTGTCTATGTCACGTCAGTCGAAAGTCCAGTCAAGCAACAGTCAGTTCAAATTCCTGAAATTTAGTCCTCTTTCAAGGATGTTTTTTGCCCCAAGAGAGCTTCCCAGCTACCTCCACATCGACCATGGGACTGCGCCATCGACCTAGTTCCAGATGCTCCGTTGCCCAAAGGGAGAATCTACCCGTTGTCGCTTCCGGAAACTAAGGCCATGGAGGAGTATATTCAAGAGGCTCTGAGTCAGGGGTACATTCGTCCTTCCACATCACCCGCAGCATCCAGCTTCTTCTTCTTCGTGGCCAACAAAAGATGGAGGGCTGCAGCCATGTATCGATTACCGGGTCCTGAACCAGAGTACCATCAAGTTCCGGTATCCTCTTCCTCTCGTCCCTGCAGCACTGGAGCAATTACGATCCGCCAAGATATTTACTAAGTTGGACCTCTGCAGCGCATACAATCTGGTGAGGATACGGAATAATGACGAGTGGAAAACCGCATTTGTGACCCCTACTGGCCACTATGAGTACTTGGTCATGCCCTATGGTCTGGTTAACGCCCCTTCCGTATTCCAGAACTTTATTCATGAAGTCCTCCGAGAGTTCCCGCATCGCTTTGTAATAGTCTATATAGACGATATCCTCATCTACTCCCGGAATGAGGCAGAACATCGTCTCCATGTTGCGGAGGTCCTACAAACACTTAGAAAACACCAATTATATCTCAAAGCTGAGAAGTGCTCCTTCCATGAAACATCTGTCCCCTTCCTAGGATACATCATCGATCAATCAGGAGTTCGCATGGACGAGGGGAAGATCAAGTCTGTCGTGTCCTGGCCAGAACCCACTACCATTAAAGAGTTACAACGATTCCTTGGATTTGCAAACTTCTACCGTCGCTTCATCTGGAACTACAGTCTCATCACCACTCCACTCACCAGCCTCCTGAAAAATAAACCCAAAAAATTACTCTGGTCCCCCGAAGCAGCCGCAGCCTTCCAACACCTGAAAGAAGCATTTACTCAAGCTCCACTCCTGACTCATCCTGATCCAGACCTACCTTTCGTCCTTGAAGTAGATGCATCCACCACTGGGGTAGGGGCAGTATTATCCCAATACACCGGAACCCCTACATTACTCCATCCATGTGCCTATTTCTCCCGGAAGCTTAACCCGGCGGAGCAGAATTACGACATCGGCAATCGGGAGCTCCTCGCCATCAAGCTAGCCCTGGAGGAGTGGCGACATTGGTTGGAGGGCGCAAAACACCCCTTTCAAGTCATTACCGACCATAAAAACTTGCAATATCTTAAAGATGCAAAACGACTCTGTCCTCGTCAAGCTCGGTGGTCACTGTTCTTCTCCAGGTTCCAGTTTTCCATAATCTTCCGACCCGGGTCAAAGAATATCCGAGCAGATGCATTATCCAGAATACATGATCTTCCAGAAACAGTCGAAACTCCTACTAGTATCCTCCCTGATCACATCACCATTTGTCCCATTGAGTGGTCTAACCCTCCAACCGTCGTCACTCCGGAACCTCGACCTCCGCCCGGTTGCCCACCTCATCGGCAGTTTGTTCCAGCTAACCAACGGGTAGATATGATTCACTCCATCCATTCCTCCCTGGGCACGGGGCATCCTGGGACCAACAACACCCTCTCGCTGCTATCCCAACGCTATTGGTGGCCGAACATGGCAAGGGATGTGAGAAGGTATGTCCAAGAATGCCAAGAATGTGCCATGTCCAAGAGCCCTCGTCATCTACCGGCTGGCAAACTCCATCCCTTGCCAATCCCGAATCGTCCCTGGTCACACCTAGGAGTGGATTATATGACGGACCTTCCTCCATCAGACGGTAACACCTGTATTTTGGTGATAGTAGACCGGTTCTCTAAATTCTGTCGTTTGATCCCCTTGAAGGGTCTTCCCACAGCCCTAGAGATGGCAGAAAGTCTGTTCAACCATGTCTTCCGATGTTATGGTTTACCAGAAGATATCGTCTCCGATCGAGGTCCACAGTTCATTTCCCGTCTGTGGAAAGCCTTTTTCAAACTCCTGGGTGTGACCGTCAGCCTCTCGTCTGGATATCATCCTCAGACCAACGGCCAGACAGAGAGGAAGAATGAAGAGGTGGGACGATTCCTTAGAACATTCTGTCACGGCCACCAAAACTCCTGGAACCAGTTTCTGGGCTGGGCAGAATACGCCCAGAATTCACTGCGGCAATCCACCACCGGACTCACGCCATTCCAGTGCGTCCTAGGGTTCCAACCTCCACTCTTTCCCTGGGATGGCGAACCATCTGATGTCCCCGCAGTAGATCACTGGTTTCGGGAGAGCGAGAGGGTCTGGGACGAGGCTCATCATCATCTTCAGAGGGCAGTCCGCTGAGCCAAGGAGGTGTCGGACAGGAGGAGGATTACTGGCCCCACCTATCTTCCAGGGCAGAAGGTTTGGCTCTCCACAAGAGACATCCGCCTACGACTGCTCTCCAGGAAGCTCAGTCCCCGGTTTGTTGGTCCCTTTACCATCCTGGAACAGGTCAATCCCGTCACTTACAAACTTCAACTCCCTCCACAGTACAGAATCCATCCCACGTTCCATGTGTCACTCCTGAAACCCCATCACAACCCTCTGATTCCCTCCACAGAGCCTGGCCACGAAGAGGAACCCCCTCCTCCACTGCTGCTGGAAGAAGGCTCCATATATTCCGTCAAAGAAATTCTGCGATCCCGGCGTCGTGGTGGTCAACTGGAATATCTAGTGGACTGGGAGGGATATGGACCAGAAGAAAGATCGTGGGTTTCCAGATCCGACATCTTAGATCCCTCACTCATGGAAGAGATCCACTCCAATCACCCAGAGTTCCCGGCACCTCGTGGACGAGGTAGACCACCACGGCGTCGGAATGTTAGGCCCTCAGGAGCGGGCCCTGGGGAGGGGGGTAATGTCACGGATTGGCCAGGCTCTTCCTGCATCCAATCACAGCGAGCACCATCACCTGAATTCTAATCATTCACAGCTGCATCTAATTCCATGTCTCACCGTAAAAGCACACCCCTCACTGCACTCAGTGTCCGGGCTCGTTGATATGAAGCGGACTCTGAGTGTTCACTCTCCTGGCTAACACTCACGAACTATTATCCTTGTACTTACCGTGTCTCTGTTTGCCCCTAGTTGTTCCTGTCTCCAGTCTCTCCAGTCTGTGGTGTGTGCTATCCGTCTTCCCCGTTGTATACCCTTCTATCTGCCAAGGAAAAGAACATTTACCATCCAGCTCATTCATCCTCACTATCTCCTCATCCGTTTGTGTTCTATGTTGTCTAAATAAACTGTTACATCTTTTACTCACCCAGTCTGTCCGTCCGCTTCTTAACAACAACCAATTAATAAGTCATTTCCTTTGAAATTACTTTTGGTGCAATAAATAATCCTGAATAGTTGAAAGTGTTAAAATTAAATGCAGGCTATTTTATTACTATGACAATTGCACCAAAGTTGTGCTTTTGTAAAATAGAGAAAATAAACAAGATGCGCTTTCTGCAGTCTCATGCAGCCTCCGTGAAATATAGCGCGTCACAGCAATGAACCGGCTACTTGAGACGAAAAGAAATCCATTGAAACCTTCAAATGTCTGCACCGTCGGCAATCTTCATCTTTTCAGCCTACAATGACAGAGAGTAATGCTGCACTATATTTTATTAACAATTAATTAAAATGTTTTCTTTTTCCCCAACACATTCATAATCATTACTTTTGCCGGTGCAAGCTTAGGTAGGCTATATATAGGTATATTATAGATGTAGGTATATTATATTCTGCATCTATTTTTAGGTGTGCCAGATGCCACTGTGAGTGGCACCGGCACACTCGTGGCTACGCCCCTGACAGAGACCAATATAACTGCAGAGGGGTTAAGTTGCATTCAGTGAATAATATTTTTCTGCACTTATTATATGTGCAACAGGTAATAATTTCTCCTTTAAACATAAACATTTCAAACACAGCACAGCCATCACAGCAAAATAAAGAGAAATGGACATACTGCGCATTTGGACATATTGCGCATACCAACATGCAACATTTCTTAATTCTGCAGGCTATCCACTCCCTGCATGTCATAGCCTACCCTGATAAACATGCAAAATGTCTATTATTATTTATTATTATATATTGTACGCATGAAACGAAAGTTTGTGTGTGAGAGAAAAATAAACAGAAAATCGGGGCTCATCTTGAGTGCGTGCGTTTATTTATTTTTATATCTAACTGCCGGAGACAGCTATGCAAACTCAGAAATAAGAAGATTAGTGACAGTTGGTCAAATATTACCATAATAATAATATCAATAATATTAACAATAATGATAATAATAATAATAATAAATAACTATTAGTAAACCGAGTTATTATATATATCGCGTCGGTTTTAACATAGCTTATATATATAAAATATATATACAGTAGGTGAGAGTTCAAAATGACTATTACCGCCGTTCAATATAACGCCGCCGCATTGAAAAAAAAAGCACGTGTTTTTTAGGTATGACCGCAGTTTGCGACTATGCCGCCAGGTGGCACAAAGGGACGGGATGCGAACGGACAGAAATAGCTTACACATTAGCTGTAAAAACTGTACTACTTGTAAATAAAGATAATCAATGAAACATAGCATTATAATTCCTTCACTAATCATTAAAAAGACAACCAGGCTACATTATTTAAAGGAATAAATAATAACAAATAACCTTTGGGGTGAAGTGCTTTAAAACAAGTCTGCTATTGTATGCTTCAGCACCAAACACGAGTTGCCTTGAGATTGTGTTGGTTTGTTAAATATAATAATAATCTAGCATAAATAAAATTAAAGTGAAATATTCACTGTTTCAGAGAAGCCTATATTAACAAAAAGAAGGATATTCGGTCACAGTTTGACAGACAAGTTGCTGATGCTGATCGCCTCTGCTGCCTGGAGCCGTGTCATAAACTCAACAAATAGGCTATGTATAGGCTTATATAATATACAATTTTAAATAGCCTATGTAGCCTAATTTACGAATCAAACAAATCCAAAGTTTTTCTTGATGTTTGCATAATAATAATTTCGCAGAAAACTGAGGCTTTCATTTTACAGCTTATAAAACATGTATTCAAATTAATGCAATATCATATGTAAACAACAAAATTGTTATATGCTATAGTGGCCTATACTTTACAAAAAGTCAACATGAACCTTAAGGCTTGTCATTGTCTTTATTACACGCAGCGCGCACATGGACCGCGACTGAAACCGTCATGTCACAAAATACTTTTTAAACTAATGTTTATTATTATTATTATTATTATTATTTATTGTGAACAACACTTAATAAAAATTTAAATGTATTTATTACACCACCTTATTGGAGAAAACTGTATCAATTACAGTGCTTTCGCAGGTTTGAAGTATACTTGCGGTGGTAGCCGGATTGAAACACCATTTACCCACATCGCATAAACAGTTAGCTACAGTATATGCAATAAACAAATCATAATTTCATTTTTAATAATAATTGTATTTATTATGACACTTTTCTTTTTGATAGGTTAAAGTAAAGACTGACATGAAAAAGAAATGCTATTCAGGAGCAATGTGCACACACTGACAGGTCTGCTTCTCTCTCTTTTCAAGTTCAAAGCTAATTTGAATGCCAAAGGATTTTAGATACGTATATAAAACAGCCTGTAATATATTAAAATCAACAAATTAATAATGTATATATAAAATAATTAGCAAATGAGAAATAAGTGACAGAAAAGTTGATAAAAACAGACATTATCTCTAAAAGTTATCATAATTGCAGGACTAAAACGAGTAGATTTTTTAAATAAGGCAAATGCGTTGATTAACTACTAACGGTGTATATATTTTGCAGCCAGTTTAGATGTCATTTCGTCCTCTCCGAGTAGGCTATATAGCCAAAGTTTTTCTGAGTCGTTTAGGTTAAAGAATATATTATTTAGCCTTCGTTTTCTCTCGGTATCGCGGCTGTGCGTGCATCAGCTGAATATAGGCCTAAAATAAATCTAAAAAGCAACTAGACTGCGCGCTGATACTTGTTCTTTTTTTCGGATATCGAACAATTTCAACCGCGAGGAGATATCGACAGCTTGATAAAGTTTAGCCTATCATATGAAATGCATGGTGAAATATGAAATGTATGTCTCTTTTGTTGAATATTTATTTTATTAATCTATATCTTTAATATTTTAAAAATCAACCCGCTTTGGCCCTGAGGAAATTTTAATAATTTAGTTTCATTTCAGTTTTTTTTTTTTCAAAATGTTCTCCTTTAAAGTATAATTTGTTATTTTACTTTCGCAGATATAGTCGGAAAAAAAACACAGTCAAACAGTTTGTTAAGAGGCAACCTCTCACATGCGCTGAAGGTAGACTGAATGATAATCTTTAAAACTATGTAATTTCGGGTATACTGCTGTTTGCTCATGCAAAATTAAACACCAGAAAATATATTGTAGTCATATTTTAACAGCTTAAGTACTGTTACCATATCGATTTTGTTTTGAAAAACCTCAAAACGTCACGGAACCGGGAACGAGTAAGATAACTGCAGACCGCACTTGCATTCAGTGCATTCATTATATTTTTCTACGTACATTGTACTCATGTGCAACATGTCACAATTTCGCTTTTAAACATATAGTAATCTAAAACTATTGCCAGTCAAACGCAGCACATCCATCACAGCAAAATAGATAATAATAATAATAATAACAACACGGAATTGGTTACAGGGGTTGCTACAGAAAATAGCCTGATAATAATAATAATAATAATAATAATAATAATAATAGTAATAATAGTAATAGTAAGATAAGAAAGAAAGAAAGAAAGAAAGAAAGAAAGAAAGAAAGAAAGAAAAACCCTTCTAGGATTTGTTGCTTATGATCGCCCATATGTTTTTCTTGTAAAGTTAAGGGTGTTGCATAATCATTTAGTTGTAGTAGTTTATAATAATCTTTACACCCAGATGCCGCGCAAGCAGCCTTTTTATTATTTTGGATATTATCATATGAATTCAACATAAAGACATACAACTACACAAATTACGTACAGTATCAACTTTTGTAGGCTCATCAGCTATAATAAAATTTCATTTTTGTATATTAAGTAAAGAAAACCTTTAAGTGTTTCAGAGCAAATAGATTAATAAAATATATGCGCTCCCACCACAGTAATGTTTTAAACTGCGTAACAATTAGGGATGCAACGATTATAGATTTTGGTTGTACGATTATAGTCTGAAGAATAATCATGGTTTCACAGTTATTATCACCATTATTATGCATTTATTAAATTCAAAACACTAGTTGTTTAGAAAATAACAATAAAACTGCTTATATTTTAAAGGTTTGTTTATTGCTGCTCATGAGAATGAGAGAAGAGCCTCCTAATTTTTTACTTTCACTTTCACTCTCATGAATAAGCAACGGTGTTATACGCACAGACATCCATTAGCCTATACATAATTATTTTCGTTTGTTTAGCGCAAAGAGTTGTTTCAAAACTATTTCTAAATTTAGTTCTAGTTTCCAGCAAACGAATAAATGAACAATAATAATAAAGTGTTGTCCAAAAACTGAGTTATTTCCAAACACACATGCTACACCCCATATTGTCTAAAACCTGACAGGTGGGCAAATATTATTTACAAATAGTAAATAATACTGCTAATAACAACATTATAAAAACGCAAACTGTCATGAATAAACTGAAAAAGCGTAGAGCTGAAACTAGCAAACAACAAATGCTTCGCGCCTTGCGCAGCATTGCGACGGGTGTAGGGGTGCTGGTTAATCCGCATGCAGGTCAAGTAATCAAAAAGTAGGCTACATGATGTTTAATTATAGGTTGCAGGTTAATAAGACCAAACATTGGTTGTGCAAACTTGACATACTTTCTCTAAAATTTTTAAGTATTTCGAGCTATATTATCTTTTTATAGACTGGCATAAATACGCATCACTGCAAGACATTTATAGTTTATATAAAAACGAGCCCTTACCAAAACTAATATTGGATTTTATTTTAAATGCGTGTTTGTGTAAAACAATATAATTTGCACAAAGAAATTATGGGTTTGTAAACAGGTAATCATTTTGCTTTTGAACTAGATATCCAGTCAAAGCACAACGCATCCCAGCATTATGGATATATTATTAGCTTAATATTATCATTATTAGACATTCGTGGATATAATGCGCTCTTTTTAAACAAGCAGATTTTTTTCTTATGCAGGCTGTTCGCTCTGCATGCGTGTGAAAGAGAAATGGACAGAGAATGAACATTTATTTAATTTCATAACCGCCTAAATAGGCCTAAATAATTATTTACTTAAAGACATTAAAAGCGAAACACGGAAGAAAACGTCCGGCGCATGGTCTAAAGAGCTCTTAAGTTGAATGCTACTTCATAAAAAGCATAAAAATAAACTGACCTACCTTAAGCAGATCACTAAAATTATAATAAAAGTAATTTTGCCGCAGGACATAAATTAGCCTAAATCCCGAAAGTTTATTTTAATCATTTAGTTTCAGTTCAGTTTTCAAAACGTCACAGTTCTCCTCCAAATTATAATTGTTTTTTTTTTAAAACTTTTTAAACTGTTAATGGCTCAGTATCTTTTATGTTTTATTTTCAATTTCAGTCACCTTGCATATGCGTGTGAAATATAATGTGGCATGACAGCATGAAAAAGGAAAAGGCAGTCAAAAGTTATAGCTAATTCATCAAAATTATATTGAAATACATCCGGATTATAAAAAAGAAAACACCTCATCAAAACAGTCTGTCTGCTATTTTATATAGGCCTGCTATATTTAAAAGAAAGCTGCAAAGTGGGCTAAATTATTTTAATTAATTTCTGTTTCTGTCACTCGCGGTTCATTGTGCGCGCCCGAGTTGTTTATATTAATTGATATATTATTTACTTTTTCTCTCGGTATCGCGGCTGTGGTTGCGCTGTCAGCTAAATAAAGGCCTAAATTACATCTAAAAAGCAACTACTGCGCGGTGATATTTGTTCTTTTTTCGGATAACCACCAAATTCAACCATGAGGAGATCCCGACAGCTTGAAATGCAATTCTAAAATGTTATTTATCTCGGGATAAAAACAATTCACTAAAATTCATTTAATGTGATTTTCTTTCCTAAAATAAAAGATTGGATTGGATTAGACTATCTCACAGTGTATAGGCTAAACATTAAAAATAATAATTAGACTGAGATAGATTCCCCCTTCATTCAGAAATAAAAAATCCTCCATAAAGAAAGCCTCCTTTTCTACCATGGAAACAGAGTTTTGAAAAACGTTTTCATTCAGACTTCCTAAGAGAGAGAACCTTGGCTATACAACGCATATAACAAAACGGAGTCTAATAATTAACATTACTGCCTTTTTTTCATTTTTATATATATGAAAATTCTGTGTGGGTTTTGACAATGTGTTTAATGGGGCTATAAAGATTAGCCTATCAGATGAAACGCATGGTGAAATATATGAAATACAAATATCTCTTTTGCAAAATATTTATTTTAATAATCTATATCTTTTATATAACAATAATCAACAATAAAAATAAAGTATGCTGCAATAAGTATATACAACAGCTTATAGGAAATAAACTAAAACTTGTCAGTGTAAATGGGACCTAAACAGGCTACAGTTTAAAGCGAAGTTGTTTGTAAGGATGTCGGGGAACGGCATGTCTATTGTTTGGTTCGCCTTGCGCATATTTGAAAATAACTGTCGGCAGAAGGCTTTAGGACCACGCGGAATTCTCTGCTGTTGTAGCTCCTGCTCAGCAAGCAGCACTTCAGTTGTATTTTGTGTTTTTGCGTAAAAAAATATTAATTGTGACGAATGCAAATCATTCACGACACCAACATCAATTTGCAAAGAAAATGTAAAAACTACCTGATAGGTTTTCAATAATCAATATAGTCTTTCACTATAATTTTCTTAGAAAAACTTTTTTCAAGCTTTTTTCTAATATAGATATTTTAATTAACAGTTAATTCCAGAAGTTGCTGTGCATAGAAACATAACTAGGCCTGCGGCCTGTGTGTAGGTAAAAGATAACCAGGAATTTTGTCTCTCCATCTTTGTGAAAAATACTGGAGACATCCACCTTCCCCCATCTCAAACCAAATGTTTGGCCATTGTAGTGTTAATATTCACAAGCTTTGGAGACATATGTTTCTGCAAGGGAGCGCACTTGTAAACATGAAGATTGCTAAAACTGAACTGTAAAAATGCTTTGTAAGCAAATTATGCCTAAGAGTGATGACTTTAACGCTTTATTTTAAAAATAATTCCAAGTTTAAATGTTAGAATGTTCTAAATGAATAAGGCAAAGGGGGGATAAGTGGGAATAGAACACAGCCAGCAACTATTTCCAGAGGTGTAGCATAGAAATTTCCGATGCAGTTTGCAAATGTTTGTTGGAACGACAGATTTGGACCAAATCAACGAATTATCTTTGTAGCGTCACAACTTGCGACCTTAGTTTGCTAACAAGGGTTTTCGGAATCGCACCCCAGATAGGTTACACGCTAGAGAAGTGCTTTTGCAGACCAGTGCTGTGTTCTCATTTCACTACAGTTACTGCAAATTTAGCAATCTCCCCATGCTGCATCATTGGTAAAATAATTATCTCAAATGTGTTAAATGTGTGTTCGTAGTTGTGTAAAATGCGTGGTATCGACATCTAAAGTTATTTATTTTCTAAAGCAGTGTGGCTTTCGATTATCTCAGATTTAGACTAATTTATCTGGATGTGATTCAAATGTCGCGGGACAGATCATACAGTATAGACTCAAGCAACTTTGCCATGCTTAAATCTTGCTACAATCTAACATAATTAAAGTTAGTCTCTTTGTGCGGGTACACAAACTCCACGGTCCATTTAAGATGATTTTGGCCAAGCGAAATTCTCTGCTGTCGCTCCTGCTCAGCAGGCAACACACCATTCAGTTATGTTTTGTGTTTTTGACGTAAAAAAATATATTAGTTTTGGCGAATGCTACGAGCCAAGTTGCTGTGCATAGAAACATATTTCCATAAACTGAGAATGAACTGAGAACATGCGGCTAACAGCGCTTGCGGATATATTTATTTAATTTCATAACCGCCATTAATAGCAAAAGGGAACCTATTTTGAGTGCACGAGAGTGTTTTACATGCAGTGGCAGTTGGTCAAATATTTGTAACCTAGCCTAGAAAATACTGGAGACATACCCCTTCCCCCATCTCAAACCAAATGCTTGTCTGTCTGAGGTGTTAATGGCGCAAGGCCTATTGTGCTTTAACCGGAAAAAACAACAACCCGAAAACACTGAAATGAATTACAAGGTTGCTACAGAAAATAGCCTAACAGCAATAATAATATTATTAATAATACTACTACTACTACTACAAATAATATTTCCCAGTGACGGATTGCAGCTGGAAGGGCATCCACTTGGTAAAACATATGCTGGATAAGTTGGCGGTTCATTCCGCTGTGGCGACCACAAATTAATAAAGGGACTAAGCCAAAAAGAATTTGAATAAATGAATAATAATAGTAATATAAAAATAAAGTAATAATCTTTACACACAGATGCCGTGCAAGCAGCCTTTTTATTATTATTTTATATTTTAAGTGCTGCTGCTCATATAGCGCACCTCCTTGGAATAAGCTAGTTGAGTACTTCCCACCAGAAGAGAGTAGGTGGTGTGGCGTAGCTCGTAAAATGCCTGACAACATGTTTTGAGGCCATAGATCATGAACCCGATTCGAATCCAGCGACTGATGAACACGTTCTTTTTTTTCCCCCCACATAGCAGATTGGAAATACATTTGTTTTCAATAGAAAGGAAATGTTTTGTTTAAAAATTTTAATAAAGTATATAAAATATACGAAATGAGTCACAAGGAATTTAATAAGGATAATAAGAATAATAAAAATTTTATAGGGCCTAAACAGTTATTCTCCACCTGGTGTTAAATGTTAGCGACATCTTAATATAGCTAATTAATCTGTATTTACAATGTTAGTTGCCCTGCTTCACCCATATTCTCCGACCTCATGGAGAGAGAGAGACAGAAAAAGAATGTCAAATCATAATCAAACAGAAGCGCACCATTGCACCGTCATGAAACTATTAAAATGGTGACAACCAAAGCAAACAAATTAGACATTAGCCTACTTGTTTAGCTACATTAAATGTGTATATGCATTAGCCAATGTATTTTCAATCATTATATTCATTTATTCAACCGACAGCAACAGAATTTCTCCGGTAATAACTCTGTAAAACGTATCTAATAACATCCTATTTCGGTTGAAAATGGATAATAATAATAATAATAATAATAATAATAATAACTTTAATAATAATATTTATAATATTATTGATGATGATGATTATTATTATTATTATGAAGATATTGATTATTTATTTTTTGAAAAGTATACTTTTACAATTTGACACATGCAAACCTGCAGAATTGTTCTAACCAACAGGCCCATGTCATGTACAGATACTTAATAAATAATCCATAAATTAAAAGCATTAAGTATGCTTTGTTTTTTTGTTTTCACAAGCTTTGAAGACGTGAGGTAAAGTCCGCTTTTAAATAATACCTAGGCCACCTACAGCTTTGTTCAAATATTTTTAATCATTCCAAGTTTAAATGTTAGAATGTTCTAAACATAACGAATAGGGCATAGGGGGGTAAGTGGGAATAAAACACAGCCAGGAACTCTGTTTTTACAGCTCCGGAGGTGTAGTTTGCGACGCAGTTTGGAAATGTTCGTTTTGGGAAACGTCAAATCAACAAACTGTTTGTAACGACGGAACTTGCGACGTTAGTTGGCTAACGATGGTTTGGGAAACGCACCTCAGGTTGTGAATTATATTTTTCCCACAATATAGGCTAGCCTTTGCCGTGCAACAGGTAACAGTTTTGCTTTTGACCTAGATATCAAGTCAAAGCACCACGCATCCCGCCGTTATGGATATATTAGCTAAATATTATTGTTATTATTATAGATTAGTGGATATATTGCGCTTTTTTAAACCAGCAGATTTTTTTTCTTTCTCAGCATGCGTGTGAAAGAGAAATGAACAGAGAAAATGAACAGACGATAATATGCGGCTCACTTTGCGTGCGCATATGCCCGTTTATTTAATTCATAACTGCCACTAGTTCTGAGTGCATGAGAGAGTTTTACATGTAATGGCAATTGGTCAAATATTTGTAAGCCTGTTATAAATAATAATCAGCCTACTGATAAGATATATTACAAGGTGAAGTGCTCCACCGGCACAATAATCTTAATATTATTTTGTAGTGTGTGCTGTGCCGCGGTTTTTAAATGTGCACATGTTTAAGATTTGAGGTAATAACATCACCATTATGGTCAAAGAAATCGAAACATTGTTTTCACCCCAACGCAATTTAATAGGGCACTATAAAGGCTAAAGAACTAATTCTTATATTTGCTTTTTGCAGCCTAGGGCTATACATCTCACCATGTATCTTTTCTAAAACAGACAGTATAGTGTAAAAGCATGTTTATTACTAAGAAAACTAAAACAAAATTATATTTTAATTGAACACATCACATCACATAAGGTACACATACAGAACCGTCTATCTAGTATTGTGAAAAGGCAAAGCTGAAAATCTGTGGTTAAAGTGCCACCCAGCGGTCAAAAACTGCTGGCGCACGAAATACCGCCGCCCCAGCGGTATGAACGGCGGCAAAGGGACCAAATTGAAGTAGTAACATCTGTATAAACCAGTTCGAATCAGGCTTGGAGTCTTGGGCAGATGGTCGGACCCTGCAGCTAATTTCCTAAATAATTAACCATCTAAGACAGTTGGGCTTTCAGGATCTCCCATCACAAGACTTTTGCATCACGAGACTTTTGAACAACCGGTCTTGTGATTTTGGTGGCCATGGGTTCGCCCTCGGGACATTCCACATCCGGCCAGATGGACAGAATTCAGAGATAAAGGGATATCTAGCAAGTAATGCAAATGAATGAGAGACTTAAGAAAGACAATTCTTTTAAATGTTAGAACCAAGGCAAAATTTGATATTCTGATTAATAGCCATAGGTTTACTTATGTGCTGTGTTTATTCTAACCAACCAGGTTAACAAGGTGTTGTTACCCTTATAACAGGTTAAAATGATCTGTATGCTTCTGAAATGCTTCATGTTTGGTGTTGAACCAAACCCTTTTTTATTTGCAATACATTGGTGTAAATGAAAACTTAGTAACTGTATTCGTCTTGCAACATTTGATGTCAGATAGTTACAATCTAACCAGAGATTTTACTACGTGCAATCTCGTGGTGTCTGTTAATAATTGACCGTGGCTACGCTGGTACATGGCGTGGCCCCGCCCTTCATGGCAACTGCTCATTGGATGACAGCGTCATGAGGGATGGACTAGAGCAGGTCACTTAAAACCCCACTGCGGCCTAAAATCTTGCCCTTTTGCATCAAGCTGGCTTGCGCCCGCTGTTGCTTCTGCCCCCTTTTGCCTGCCACGCGATTGGGCCACCACGAACTCTTCATGCAAACTTCGTAAGTCTCGGGATCCCCCGAAACCGAACGAACTTCGGCGAACTGGCTCTCAGCAGAGTCAGCTATCCCGGTAACCCAGGACAACGAGTCTCCGCTCACGAGCGGGAATCCCAGAGACGTCACAGAGAAGCCACCCTATCTTGAGCGCCACGTGGTCCTCAGGCGAGGCCAGCCCGGCGAGGCAAATCCAGTCAAGAAGACTTCAACAAACTCGCGCAAGTAACACAACAACTGTTTTGATCTTTCTGATCTGGTGCATATCATCTTAAGCAGTTAAAGATAAGTCACATTTCTGCTTTTGTGGTTTCTCAGGTGATTCTAAGATCTAGTACGAAATACTAGATGATTTGGGAAGTTTGTCAACTCATTTTGCATTCTCTGAACTGCCTGTGTGTTTGTGTGTATGAATGTGTGTGCGTTTGTTTGTTGTTTTGTTTATTACGTAGTTAGCCTCATGTACCGTAGTGTAGCTCAATAAATCTACTCCTTTGTAAGAACTGTGTTCTTGTTTATGTGCTTCTAAGTCATTGCCTCAAGCTGTAGATCGTGTTACCTTACTAAAAGTTAACCCTATTCTGTTTTATGTTATTATTGTTGGCCACGGAAATAATATAGACAAGATTAGTAAAATGTGATGTCTCTATTTGCGGGACAAATTTCAGATAAAGTGTGAATCTTTTGATCTGATTCAATCTGACTCAATTGAGTCGAATCAATGATTCGAATCTTCAAGATCCGAGTCATTGATATGAGCTAAATAAATCCCTAATCGATCTTATTACGTAGATTGATTTCTGTAATAGATAAGTGATTACAAGCCACATGGAATGATTACAAGTTAAAACACAATTAAATACATATTTTGCAAACTAATGAAAACGACGCAACCATTTTAATCACACTTACAGGTTATGAAGGAAGGAGAAACTGGTCCACTAGTCTCATACATTAATAGTCTTTGCCATACCTGTCAACCCTCCTGTTTTTCCCGTATGCTCCCGTATTTTACAGTTCTATTACGCTATCATCCCGTAAAGCTAATTTCTTGTTTTTCTCTTGTGTTTTCAGTCCTTCTCTGAAGGGTGGCATTACATTAAAAAGCCGATCCTCCTTATACACAACCCATACCGCCGAACCACCAGCGGCCCCCCTTTGCTCTTAAATGTGAGTCTTCTGTGTTTTCGTTATATTTAGGCATGAAAACACTTTGAAATAAATATGAAAATGGTGGGATTCCTTTTCATTACAGGCGTCATTGCTCCTACTAAATATATATGTACAGTGGGTATGTACATAATTACAAATGTGCAGTGGGTATGTACAGTTCAAATAAATGAACCAGTGCAATGGATATGTGCAATTTTTAAATAGTGCAATGATTATGAGGAGTATAAGTTATGAGGAGAGTGGGGGGTGTATTGGGGGCAAAGAGTCAGTGGGGGGCAGAGATCAAAAGGGAGACAGCTCTGGGGAAGAAGCTGTTCCTTAGTCTACTGGTTTTTGTCCGGGGGAGCCAGAAGCGCCTGCCAGAAGGCAGGAGAGAAAACAGTCTGTGAGCAGGGTGAGAGGAATCTTTAAGAATACTGCGTGCTCGGCGCAGACAGTGTTTCCTCTGGATGTCCTCTATGGCTGGCAGTGTGGTCCCTGTAATGCGTTGGTTTTCACCACCCGCTGCAGTGCCTTACGCTCCGCAACAGAGCAGCTTCCATACCAGACTGTCACACAGTTCGTCAGGATGCTTTCTATTGTACAGCGGTAGAAGTTCACCAAGACAGTTGATGACAACTGGTTCTTCTTAAGTTGCCTTAAGAAAAATAGGCGCTGGTGAGCCTTCTTGACCAGGCTGGAGGTGTTGGTGGTCCAGGAAAGGTCCTTTGAGATGTGGGTCCCCAGGAACTTGAAGGATGAGAGGCCCGTCGGCCATCCCCTTGATGTGGATGGGATCATGTGAGGCTGTTCGTCCCCTCCTGAAGTCCACAATGAGCTCCTTGGTCTTGTCGGTGTTAAGAAGCAGATTATTGTTGGTGCACCAAGTGGCCAGATGCTGTATCTCCTCCCTGTAGGCAGTCTCATCATTGTTGCTGATTAGACCAATCACTGTGGTGTCATCTGCAAATTTGATGATGGTGTTGGATCTGTTCACAGGCCTACAGTCAATAGTAAAAAGGGAATAGAGGAAGGGGCTCAGCGCACAGCCCTGTGGTACACCAGTGTTGAGTATGACGGTGGTGGAGCAGATGTGGTCTGATCTAACATTCTGAGGTCTGTTAATCAGAAAGTCTATAACCCAGTTGCAGAGAGATGTGTCGATATCCAGGTCTCTAAGTTTGATCATTAACTTTGAGGGTATGACAGTGTTGAATGCCAAGCTGAAGTCAACAAACAGCATTCGGGCATAAGTGTTTTTATTGTCCAGGTGTGTGAGTACAGAGTGCAGTGCTATGGAGACTGCATCTTCTGTGCTCCTGTTGCCACGGTAAGCAAACTGATGTGGGTCCAGTGTGGATGGCAGAGAGTCTTTCAGATGTGCCAGGACCGATGCTTGACTGTCAGCTGATGCGCTCCATAAAGATAAATAGACGCTGTTTCCCAAACGAATTCTGTACACGTGATTTGAAGCAGAGCTAAAGTCTGGGTTTTGGGTGCGTGTTTGAACAGAAATATGCACATAATTAATAATAATAACATCTAAAGATGTCGATCTTGGTTGGGGGTTTTTTCGAACACAACTAATTTTGTCCTAAATGAGCATAAAAAGTTAGGAAAGCTTACATTATAACATTAAATGTGTGTATTTTTAAACACCTGTTACTTAATGTAATCAAACAAAAAATCCAAATAAATGATTTTCGTTGCTCTTTAATCAGAATGTGTAAGTTATACAGTGAAGAAAAGATTAATGATATTTGATAACTTGATTCTATTTTTTTATAATAGCTATTAATTTTAATAAGCTGAACTGTTTGCTAATTTATTTGCTGCTAATGTATACTATTAACTTTTTTCTTTTGTAAATAGTATTAATAAAACACATTACTGACCGTTTAATTGTTTATTTACAGCTCCAGAAGAACATATTTAATAACTTTTTTAGGTTTGGGGTGGGTGGGATATCCATTATTAAGGTGGGCATATCCCTTATTTTCACATCCCAATGTTTATAGGTATGGTCTTTGCTGATCCTTCCTTTAATTGCAAACGGCCAGCAAATCCTGCATTGCAGTGTAGGTTAATGTATTAATGATCAGAAAAATGACAGGAACAAACAAAGCACATGGTATACTGTGGTATTGTTGTCAAAATGAACTTTTAACCCTTTATTCCACCCAGCCAAATCTTCATTTTTTAATGATAGTCATTTTCCAATCATGATCAGTCCCATGATCCCCTGCACTCCGCAAATGTTTGAAGGGAAGGGTGTGTTCACGTTTTACTGAATCCAGATCTTCATATTTGGCTATATTTCATATTTGATCTTCATATTTGCGCGCAGGCAAAATGTCTGAACACAATATGAATCATTCATTTGACTCTGAGCCGACTCTTTCCTTAAAGAATCAATAATTTTAAACATGGTGCACTTTCAGATTTAAACATCAGCTGGATGTTTTCATTCACTTAGAGCTGTGTTACACACTGCATGGAAGGTCATTTTCAAAAACCCATAATAGGGGCTCTTTAAATTATCATATAGCATCTACCATGTGAGATACAATCACGTGACCTAACTTATCAACAGTGTTGGGAGTAATGAGTTACAAAAGTAATGTATTACAGTAACGTATTACATTTTCCTGTAACGCAGTAGTGTAAGGCATTACTAATTAATTTTCAGTGATATTTTACTCGGTACATGTTCAGTAACGCGTGCGTTACAACAAACTTTTCGCCGGCAAGACATTAACAAATAATAAATACCGCAGTTCTGTTTCCTGTTGCTGGTGAGTGAACATACGTGTGTGTTGTCATTAATCTCCCTCTGGCTATTGAAACTAAAGCGGAAGGATTTCAGCCTCTAAGCTCGAGGTCCAGGGCTATTGGCTTAGCCCGGTTCGCAGTAATGTTAAGCCCTAACGTGCAGCGGAAAAGCGGCAAATAGATGAAAATGGCAGAAGACAGTACATTCACGAGATGGACGTACATGCATGGCGTTGTTACACTGACAAATATAGTAAGCGCAGTTTTACAAGTCGAGAGCGCATTCATGCAAGACGAGCGAGCGAATGCGCCAGTTTCCTCTGTCCGTAGACAAAACTCCTCGCATGCACTCAATACACTGTCTGCTCACATGTGAATGATCTGCTCTTGCTCCGTCAGATGATGCAGACTCACAATCTGTGCCTTGTGTTTCCACTTTTCGTGCTTTTGCTCTCCAGAGATCCTCCTGTCAAATTGTTATCTCAAGAATGTTGATATGGTTTATATATTGCTACACTATTTACCTACAGGTATTTTCTACAGGTAAATTCTATAATACTAGTGTTTTTGAGTGTTATGTAGGTATACTGCCTATGTTTTAGGCTAGTATTATTTACAACTTGTTAATGAATGCTTCAGCATACTGTAGTATTAAGAATAGTGAACTCTGAATAAAATTAACTACAAAGTGTTGTTTAACTACAGTAAAATGTGGTAAATTGTAGTATAATATACCCTATATTGTAAAAAAAAAAAAACTACAGCACTGGGTCATTTGTTTATATTACACTTGTTCTGGTAACATAGCAACTAGTATTACATATAAATATCATACACAGCCAAAATTGTTATGGTTTATTAGATTAAAAATTATAAGTCTATTTTAGCATTTTGGTTATTGTTAATAAATAGTGCACCAATATAAATCATATCAAAAAGCACGAAAGGAATAAGAAACACAAGACACAAATTGTGAGTCTGCATATAATCTCACTGAGCGAGTGTACTGAGAGCGCGCAATAACATTTGTGCGTGAGCAGTGCATATTTGATAGAACGTGAGAAAATTTGCACACCAGCAGCGTATATTTGAGAGCTCGCAAGCAGTTTTGTCCACAAACAGAGGAAATCGGTGCACAAGCATTATATTGAGAAAGCTATGTTCATCATGCTCACTTTGTTCATGACAGTTTTGTGTTGTGATCCACTTGAATTTATAGTGAATACAATAATGGCAACAATAAGAAGAGAAAAGAAATCTGCATTTTGTCATGACATTGGAGTTTACATATAGGCCTGTTGTGTCTAATATGAATATAGTCAAGCTATTCACAGATATTGCCAGATAACCACTTTACCTCTACCATACTTTTAGCAGATCATTTGTGAATCTGACTGTCATCCTTTCTTGCATTGTCTTGAGCCTTCACGTTGCCAATTATATACTATATTGTTAGTAGCCTGAATAGGTCACAGTCATTCTGCTACATCATATCGCTTTCTACTGGATGTAAAATGCTCTGCAGAACATTTGGCCATTTTAGAATGTAAAGTTGTAATTCTTTAGTTATTTTGGTGAAAGTAACTAATAAGTAATATAAGAGTAATGTAACATATTACAATTTTGAGACAGTAATATTGTAATGTAAGGGATTACTTTTAAAACACAGTAACAAGTAATCTGTAATGTATTACAGTTTGGAAGTAACTTGCACAACACTGCTTATCAATTCCGAATTTGAAAAAAGCTCAGAGGATCAGAAAGAGCCTACAGAGACTGGTGTTCTCTGTATTTGTGGCACTCAAGAGGGCTGCTTTAAAAATTATTGTTGGTTTAATTGTTAAGTCTGATCGTCCTCTATTTATTATATATATATATATATATATATATATATATATATATATATATATATATATATATATATATATATATATATATATATATATATAGTGGTTGGACAATGAAACTGAAACTCCTGGTTTTAGACCACAATAATTCACTAGTATGGTGTAGGGCTGTGTAGTAGAGCTGCACAATCAATCGTAAAAATATCGCGATCTCGATTCGACCCCCTAGACCAGGGGTGGGCAAACTTGATCCTTGAGGGCCAGTGTCCTGCATAGTTTAGCTCCAACTCTAAGCAAACACACCTGAACATGCTAATAAGTGTCTTCATGATGACTAGAAATCTATAAGCAGGTGTGTTTGATTAGAGTTGGAGCTAAACTGTGCAGGACACCGGCCCTCCAGGACCGAGTTTGCACACCCCTGCCCTAGACGATCTTAATCCAGCATTTATACGATTCTGCCAATCATATTTTCAAGTTCAGGAAAAAAGCAAAGGCGTCCGCACAAGTCTTCACGTTGTTTTACATACAATGTTCAGCAACGTGAACACCTCCAAATGGTGTTGAAAGACTCACATACTGTATTTATAAGGTATAATTCACCCACAAAATGTAATTTCTGTTTTCATGTAATGATATATTCATGGCCGCGAAAACACACGTGACATGAGCTGACCGTGTCGTGAGCTGTTACCACAGAGCGCGCACCTGTGAATGATGCCCACTTTAGTGAACAGAACTTGCATAGGCTGTGAACAACAGGTAATAAAGTTGTAAATAACATTCAGTTCGTGGCACAGAGCAATCGTTTGCAGCTTAGCATCGAAAATGAAACCGAAAGCAGGCACATCATTTAAATAATCATATCGCATTTTAGAGTTATGATTACGACAAGCATTTAATATGTATTTCTTTCATAGCGAACACAGAGTGTTGTGCATGAGAATAAATGTTTAACAGTGTCAGTATAACTACTCTAGTCTATATAATGTTGAATATAATGCAAGAGGAAATCTGATAATGACAAATGTCTAATTTTACCAGTAGAAAAAAATGGTCTAATAATGTTGTCAATGACAGATTGTAAGCACATGTCTCAAACAAAATAATTCAACATCAGAATTATGAATAGTTGTATTCTGAAATAACAATAATAATAGCCTACTCATATGAACCTTTATTTTACATCTACAGAATCGTGAGAAAATCGTGATCTTTATTTTAAGCAAAAAATCGCAATTCTCATTCTAGCCAGAATTGTGCAGCTCTACTGTGTAGTCCTAAATGTATGTGTATATATATATATATATATATATATATATATATATATATATATATATATATATATATATATATATATATATATATATATATATACATTAAAAAAGGAAAAATATTTAAACAAATTAGTTCATTTTAAAGTGAGATGCTAATAGCCTAATCCTATTCAATGACTTATGCTTAGCTAATTGTGCCCCCAGCAGACCCAGATATTGGCTGAGTATATTAAGCTGTGGTAAAACCTGGGTAAAAGCCAACTGTTTACCTCTAAAGGTATTGTAAAATGAGCCTTTAAAAAAAAAAAAAAAAAAAGTATTTATTTTAATACTGTACACAAAATCATGTTTCAAGACAGCTATATCAAGTATCATATGTTGTTAACAATGCTTTTTATAATTTTTACAATTAATATATATATATATATATATATATATATATATATATATATATATATATATATATATATATATATATTATTTTTATTTTTTATTTTTTTTAATCAGGATATTTTTTCCATGTATTGAATGAAACTGCCACTTTTTAAATTCAAAATGGCATAAATATAAACAATATAAAAAACGTACAGGCTAGTTTACATATTTCACAATCATAATATAAGTCATAATAGGAAATAATTTTTTATACGATACAACACATGATGTTTCACTGATGTCACTTTGATATGCAGTTAAAATTAGTACATTAACTGAGTGCTTCTGTCACTGTGTTTAATCCTGTGCTTGAATGTATGATATAGTTAATGCCACATGCACTGTAATATGTTTTATAATCATAGTTAATTTTTAAATGTTCGTTAAGAGTTGCATTTTCACTGGAGGAAACAGCTGTGATGATGATATATATATATATATATATATATATATATATATATATATATATATATATATATATATATATATATATATATATATTATATATATTAATGTTGGAGGTTTTAAGACCAGCGTGGTTGCCAATCTTCATTGATTACACATCCCACCAGTATGCAGAGTGTGAAGGTTTAAATAGCACAGTTTTGCTTAAAATATTGCAATGCACTCAACATTATGGGTGACATGTAAGAATTCAAAAGACGACAAACCATTGGTGCACATCTCGCTGGCACATCTGTGGCCAAGACAGCAAGTCTTTGTGATTTATCAAGACCCATGGTATCCAGGGTAATGTTAGCATACTGCACCACCAAGAAGGAAAAACGCTCTGGTTACTAAAGTAACCCTCGTTCCCCGAGGGGGGGAACGGAAATGCTATGTGGAAACTTCCACTATGGGGATTTCATTCAGAAAGCCAATCATCTGAAAGAGTATGTAACGGGCCAATGAAATGCCAATGAGTTGGCAGCTTCAGCTTGCGCACCTGATGCTCGTTGCAATTAACTTGCTATAAGAGTACATGTGCGAGCAAAGCCAAAGCATCATTTTTTTAGCGTAAGAGACTTTCACCTCAACAGCTAAGGGGCAATCATTATGGCGAAGGAACATAGCATTTCCGTTCCCCCCCTCGGGGAACGAGGGTTACTTTAGTAACCAGAGCGTTCCCCTTCGGAAGGGGAACTTCAGTGCTATGTGGAAACTTCCACTATGGGGAAATGTTTGGAAACGCCATAATGATTGAACCTTACCTTCGCCCCCGATGAGAGGTTTGCCAGGCAAAAGAGCGTGAGCGCACCTGCGTCACCAGAGGCGCGGTCTTCCAACGTGTTCCCTGGCCCTTACTTATCCCACTTCAACAGAAGATTTACGGATTTAGATATATTTTTCGGGAGCCGCAAATGCGTCTAGAATAATTTCTAGGAATTTAATACGACAGTACGTTGGGAATGCGTGCAGTCCCGATAGGGAGGACGCTGCGGAGGCCACCTGCTACCCAAGTGGGGAGACTGGGGCAAATAGCATATGAACTAACCCTGAGAAGGGGGAGTAAGCATATGAAAATTAGATGGTTAGCGGTAAGGGAAGACACGGGTCCGCCTGTGAGGGGGGACTGCACCGTGGCAGTATAAACATATGGGATCGCCTAGTGGGGATCGCACATAGCAGGCACCTATACCCAGAACGCGGGCTGACCATCGGGCAGACCAGCAACGTAACGGGCCAGTGCCTGACTCCTCCGCTGAGTCAGGTGCTGGGGGCCTCGGAGGAATATCTGCAGGGTTCGCCAGCGGGGAACTTTTCTGACAGAGCGAAAAAGCGCACGTATCTCTGGGTTAGAGAGAATGGCGCAGCAAGCGTTTTACAACACCTAACCAAATTTCTCATTCACCGCGTGAGAAAATTGGCTCCCCTCAAGATTAATAAATCTTCTAATAGGTGTCGCCCAGCCCGCAGCTCTACAGTGTCTGTTAGAGAGGCGCCGCGTGCTAACGCCCAAAAAGATGCGCGCTTCGAGGAGCGGGCTCTCACTCTTGGGGGACGCGGCTCGCCCTGGCTCAGATGAGCGAGGGAGATGGCATTCAGAGTTCAGTGGGTATGTTCCAACCTCTGTTTGGATACGGCACTTCCCGTCTGCCGATCACCATAACAGATAAAGAGCTGAGTACGGTCCGTGTAATAGCAAAGTGCGAAGGACCAAATAAAGGGGCTGGGTCTGCCTCCTCCGTGGGCAGTGCTTGCAGGTTCACTACGTGGCTGAAAGAACGCTGTAGGAACCTAGGGCACCTAGGTGGGCCGGGGTCTCAGGTAAACGTGAGAGTGGGCCGACCCAAAACGTTGGCACATTCAGCTGACCGAAAATGCCTCCAGATACCCACCCATTTGGCCGATGCAAACGCGACCAGCAGAGCTGTCTACCTGGACAGAAATCTTAAAGATACCGAGTCGAGTGATCGAGCAGACCTCTCCTAAGAGAGATCTCCAAGTGGGTATGAGAGGGAAACAGGAAAATTAATATTCATGTCTCGCGCCTCTGGGAACTGTTCCTCAACCTCCCTGACTTTACACAGTATCTGTGCGAGTAGGCTCACTGCAGAAATGCGTATTACGCACGCCCCGAGGCCAGCTGTGTAGCCAGTGGACTTTGCAGGGTTCGCCAAGTGGGGAACTCAAGCGAGAGCGCACGAATAGCTAGACAGTCGGGGGTGGAGTCTCCATTTTCCCAGGCGAAACTGCCGTGAGAGCGAATGGGCTGCACGGTTGAGCTCGGTGGGGAAAAAATGGAATGCAGCGATTGCGCCGCGTATGACTCCGGGGGAGCAGACGGCGAGCGAGCTGAGACATGCTGCGAGAGCGGATACCCCCACACGGTTGATATACGCCCCCGCTGCCGTACTGTTCGTCCTGATCAGTACGTGTTGTCGCTCCAGCACCGGTAAAAAACGGCGGAGAGCGAGAAACACTGCCAACAGCTCTAGGCGATTGATATGCCAATGCAACTGGGTTTTTTCAGCTGCATGCCCGCAACACACGGCCCCCCAGCCAGTGCTGGAAGCATCTGTCAAAACGACAATATGTCTGGACGCCTGTCCTAGAGGCACTAAGGCCTGTAGGAACGAGGGGTCGTTTCAGGGGCTGAGGGCGCGGCGACACAGCGCAGTTACAGTCACTCGGTGTGTGTCCGCGTGCCATGCGCGTCTGGGGACTCGATCGTGAAGCCAGTGCCGAAGTGGTCTCATATGGAGTTTTCCGAGCGCGTACAGCGGCTGCGGATGTCATATGCTCCAGGAGCCTCTGAAAGATTTCAGTGGAACCACTATTTTGCTATCGAACTCTCACAGACAGTTCAGCATTAGCCGAGCGCGCTCTCCGGAGAGGCGCGCTGTCATGGTGACCGAGTCCAGCTCCAACCCGAGAAAAGAGATCCTCTGCACGGGGGCGAGTTTGCTCTTTTCTCGGTTGACCTGAAACCCCAATAGGTGGAGGTGCTGGAGCACCTTGTCTCTGTACATAGTCAATTACTCCCGCGAGAGGGCTAAAAACAGCCAGTCGCGAGATAATAGAGTATGCGGATGCCCGCGAGCCGAAGGGGCGCTAGGGCACCCTCCGCGAGCTTGGTGAAGACCCGCGGATACAGAGAGAGCCCGAAGGGGAGGACTTGTACTGTCAGGCTCGCTCGACACAGACCGCAGAAAAGTGACGGTGGCGTGGAGTATGGAGACATGAAGTACGCGTCCTTCAGGTCTATGCTGCAGACCAATCCCGAGGACGAACGCACAGGAGGATGCGCTTCTGCATAAGCATTTTGAACGGCAGCTTGTGCAGACAGCGGTTCAAAACGCGCAGATCTAGGATTGGCCGTAACCCACCGCTCTTTTGGGTACGATGAAGTACAGGCTGTAAACCCGCTCTCCATCTCGACTGGAGGGATCGGTTAGATTGCATCCTTCTCCAGGAGGACAGCAACCTTCTCTCACAAGACAGGGGCGGGCACAGGGCTGACCCTGGTGACATACACCCCGTGAACTTGGGAGGCCGTTTCGCGAATCGAATCGCGTAGCCGAGTCTGATCGTGCGTATGAGCCACCGCAAAGGGCTGGGCTGCGCTAACCAGGTAGGCAGAGCCCTCGCTAATGACTGCATCGCTACAATCGCTGACGTACCAGCAGTGGGGCAGCGCGGAGTGGGAGTGCTGATCCGGGGAGCGCTAGGGTCCCGTGGAAGAGCTGGAGGTGAGAGATTTACTCACCTTGCACTCAGACTCCGGAGGAGAGGGCTGGAGGTGTGAGAGAAAGGAGACCGTCCTCCCAGACCCCGTGAGCCACTGGCGAAGTGCGCCGATCCTGCGAGCTGGAAGGCTTTTCATCGCGTCCCAGACTGGCAGTATTCGGGCTGTCACATCCAGGGAAGGGAAAGATGCTCTCTCTCTGAGGAGCCCGGCCCCCCACCGGGGAGAGAGCAAGTTCCCTCTTCTCCAGATGGCCGTCTCAAGAGCGCTTCGCGGTCCGTTATCCGGACTTAACGGCGCCCTGGGACGGGGAGTGCTGGTTGCCTGCGAGGTGCTCGGCGCTGCCGCTGGCCGGAGGCGCAGGCGGGGGCGGAGCAGCACTCGAAGACGGGCGCTCTCGGTGACAAGCAGTGGATGTGGATGGTTCGGCGGGAGGGGAGCGGTCTTACATCCCCGCCGAAGGATGGCCCATCGTATCCGACTGCACCGCCGTGAATTCCTGGGTGAATTCACCAACGGTGTCGCCGAACGGGCCAGACTGGTATATGGGGGAGTCAAGAAAGTGAACTTTGTCGACTCCGCGCATATTTTTGCCAGGTTTAGCCCGAGGTGGCGGTCCTGGACCACTAACGTGGCCATCGTCTTTCCCGGGGCACACGCAGCGGACTTGAGATCCGTGGAGCTCAGTCGGGTGCGGTGCGGGGCTTGTAACAAGCCTGGGTCAGAACCACCCTCGTGCGCGCATGGACCCTGGCGTGCAGGGTGGAAGCAGTCTGGCCCGCGGCTGCACGACCGTGCTGCTCTTTTAGGAAATTCGCAACAATACATACCGCTCTGGAGGACCGGACCCAAAGGACGCCAGGCAAGGGAGAAACCCAGCTCGACCATCTGCCGCTGCGTGTCACACACTCTGGACCGGGAGATCACTCTCGTTCACTCTCTGTCTGAAACTCAGCTGGAGGAACCCTCATCGACTCTCTCAGAAGGCTGTTGAAGTCTCTGAAGTGAAAATGATGCTTTGGCTTTGCTCGCACATGTACTCTTATAGCAAGTTAATTGCAACGAGCATCAGGTGCGCAAGCTGAAGCTGCCAACTCATTGGCATTTCATTGGCCCGTTTACATACTCTTTCAGATGATTGGCTTTCTGAATGAAATCCCCATAGTGGAAGTTTCCACATAGCATTGAAGTTCCCCTTCCGAAGGGGAACCACATCCAACAGGACTAACTGTGGATGCAAGAAGAAGTTGTACGCATGCTAAACCAGATTGTATTTAAAATTAAACAAATAATAAAACCACAGCTGCCCAACTCACTGCAGTAGAATGTGGAGTCATGATGTGGAGACATGAGCGCTGAATGAGAGAGCTAGAGGGATGAGGAAACCTGCTGGAACTGGTGAGATAAAAGCCCACAATGTAGACAGTGAGGTGTGGGACACAGCGGATCTTCAAGGGCTGAGGTGGAGCCTGCAGGAGATAGAGAAAATTTTATTAAGTAGCAAAACACAAACAAAACAGCAACCCTTATAATGCACTGAGAGCCTGAATTCACTCCTTCAAGTGGACTACATTAATGGAAATAATGTAGGGAATGGGCGACATGATGGCTTAGTGTCGTCTCACAGCAAGAAGGTCACTGGTTTGAGTCCCGGCTTGGTCAGTTAGCATTTCTGTGTGGAGTTTGCATGTTCCCAGTAATGGGTTGCAGCTAGATGGGCATCTGCTGTGCTGCATCTGCCCTGATGAATAAGGAGACTAAGTTGAAGGAAAATAAATGAATGAATAATGTAGGGAATAGTGAGGTGTATGGGGAAATTTCAGATACAGCACAGGTGTGTGAGTATTGAACAAGTGTATTTTAGTTTGCTGGTGAAGTGTACTCTAGTGGGTCTCATTGGCATTCCAGCTAATAATCATGACAATATCTTTTCAGTGACAGTTCGGTGTAACATTATTGAAGTTTTTGGGTAACACTTTATAATAACTACACACTCTGAATCATTTAATAAGCATAAGCAAATAGCAAAATCATCATTTATTAAGCATTAACTCTAAATTAATAGATAGCTACAAATGCTGTATTCTTGACTCTTGACACATGTATTATATGCCTAATACTTTGTTAATGATTTATTTTTTAATATTAAATTAACTATTGCATTATTTTATTTAAAAAGTAAATGATTAATACACTATTCAAATTAACATTGTTAAATCTTATTAATCAGACAAATAATAATAGTCACTTTGTATGTTAATAAATGCTTTATTAACAACATCCAGTTTTGTGACCTAATCTAAAGTGAGAACTATTTATGCTTTGTAAACCCCTTATAAATGGCAATTTACCTGACATAATTACAATTTATGTCCTTCAAGTCAGTAAATGTAATATATTTAAACTTTTTTTTTCTTTATACGTGTTTAAGCAACAATAAACATTTGGATACAATTCAACACATTACTATCAATCACAATTTAATTCAACATAAGACTATGTGTCTTACTATCACTATATGTGTTCACTCAACACTTCAATTTATCTTAAATGATTCACTTGTCCGGTTTTGATATAGTGGAGTTCTATACAAAGAGAAATGCGGGTGCGGAGAAACACATCCTACCATAGAGGCGCAGAACGTGCTCTCTCGATTCAGTCAGCTGTTGCTTGTTTGGTGTTTACATGGGCAGCTTTTTCATCCCGATGAAACCAGATATGAGCCAATGCAAGACAGCAACACATTTGGATTTCATCAGCGCAAGTTTTTTGGCATTGACTTGGTGTGTACTGGTCTTAATGGCTTTTCTTTTTGCCCAGAACTTAACTCCTCATCACGCTAGTGCAATGGCCACATAGATTTCTGATTAAACTGATTTTTTAAGGTCTCTTAGAATATAAAACGAAACTTAGAATATAAAACAAAATTTGAGAAATTAATTTTTTACCACATTCTCACCCTGTTATTTACTTATTTGTTTAATTTTTTGGCTTCTGTTTTTGTCCTACCTGCTTTCCGGAACCGTTCTTCACCGGACTCAAACCCCGTCTTCGCGGTCAACTCTTCTCTGTGTCTGAAGTCTGCTGATGTAAATGGCGAGCTAACGGGACAAACTGGTAACAGCGGGGAAAGCCGTCCATACAGAGCCGTCCAAAAGGAACAGTGTCATACCACCCTGTAGCATTCAAGCAAATGCAGACATACGTAGCTCTGGCTACATAATTTGCAATCTCCAGAAACGTATATAGGGCTATGTTTTCAGAATGAACCTATGTTGATTAAATTTGTCTGCTCAAATCTTCATCTAATAAGTCCAGATAGGCTTTGGTTACCAGCAAGGAACTGCATTAACTACCTGGTTTTCTGTTCCTCTTCATCAACACTTGCATTGTTCATTTTGCATTTCTGGTATTTCATGGTTTGATATTTTTATAATCTAAAATTATTGTATTAATTGATTATATTAGATATTTAATATACTGTAAGATAATGTGTGTGTGAAAAAAAAAAGATAAAGTGGAGTGAAAGCATAGACTGAACTTGAGACCATGGGTGATCTGATCCAATAAACGCATATGTCCTCAGTCATCATTCCAACACATGCACGCAGACACTTTAAACCACAGGTGTCAAACTCAGTTCCTGGAGGGCCACAGCTCTGCACAGTTTAGTTCCAACCCTAATTTATCATTCACACTAGCAGCAACTATGTAGATGCCTGTCGCTCTGGATGGCGACCTGCTGTAAACGCAGGTCTGTGTAGGTCTGCAGCATGGAGAATACAAACAGCCTCTGAGCGAGCTGAGAGATCACGTGAGCTCTACTGGTGCTCCTATTTGCTGTCGCTCATGAAAGTCGGCCTTCATTTATATAAAGTTGAAGGAATCTCAACTGAAACGCTCGACAGTTTATTAATCATTTACTTAGGCATTCTGAATAATCTAAATCCACCAACTATTCTTAAATAACTGGTTTGTAAATAATGCAATACTTAATAATAAAAAAAATACTAATTAACAAAGTATTAAGCATATTATATGCTAATAAGTAAAAAATACAGCATCTTTAGCTGTACTTATAACCTGTCTACTAACATCTATCATAATAATCATTCATTCATTTTCTTTTCGGCTTAGTCTCTTTATTAATCTGGAGTCCATAGCTGGCCCTTCCCATAAGCAAACTAAGCGGCTGCTTATGGCCCCGCCGCCACTGGGGGCCCCCACAACCCGCCAGTGGTGCGAGCCGCTTTCTTGCTGAAATCATTTTTATTTGCATTTTACATATTATCTTTATTGACAGTGTTTTAAATATTTATAAATTTTTACTGAAAAAAAAACCCATAACTTTATTAAAGTTAAAATTGTTTTTGTGTGAAAGTCATGTGATCAACAGTAAGTTCGCAGCATCTCATTTCTCATATGCATTCTGTGTTCTCTGCAAAACCGAGCAGTCGCCACAAGAACGCTTCATTGCCTGCCATTATGTACCTGATTTATTTTGGAAATTGGACTGCGAAAATGAAGCGAAACTAATGTTATTCTTCAGGCGTAGAAAAACACAAAATCATTTTTAGCATCACTTTTAAGTGCTGATGATAATGTTAAAGACATAATCTAGTAGCACATGTATTGAAAATAGGCAATTATAGATTAGTGAACGTAATCTACTTTTTATAATATTTAATTTTTTCCTGATATTACAGACCAGTTTTTTAGTCTAAAACACGTTTTACTGAAATGCATTACTAAAGCATCTTTCACTAACATATTTTGCACACTGGTAATATTTTTACCTGAGACCAGAAGCGCTTGACCCAGGTTACTGTCAAATTAAAAGTCCTTCCGCATACTTCCGCATTGAGTGCTGTAGTCTTTGTTGATACCTACAGATAGGTGTGTTGAATCAGTGCTGGAACTAAACTCTGCAGGGTTGTGGCTCTCCAGGAATTGAGTTTAACACCCCTGCTCTAAACGATAGCGGGAGATGCATAACAACCTCTCGTGACACAACCTCTCTAATGCAGCACCTCGCGATATTTACAAACAAGTCACATGGATCAGTACTCGAGTAAGAGCAAAAGTAAACATCTTTAAATGTACTCAAAAAGTACAAGCTACCCAATAATTTTACTGAAGTGTAACAAATGTAATTCATTACTAGCCACCTCTGACTCTTTCTCCTCCACTGTGCACTCTACATATTCAACAGCAACACATTCTGTGACAAATATATATAGTCACATTTGGTTCAAAGTGAGCCTTTGTTCATCTATTATCTTTATAAATAAATAAATTAATAAATAAATAAATTAATTAATTAATAAATGCCTCTATTCTGTTGCCTATACTTTCATCCCTCACTATATAAAACACATACTTCTACACTTAAGATTTTAGTTAGTTCCTAGTTTAGTTCCTAGAGATTTTAACTGGACATTGCAAAAGCAGAATATTTAGTCATAATCATTCCTTATAAACCTAAACCTTTTAATGCCTCCAAATCTCATACTATCTGTGTTTCATACAGGCTAATAGGAAAATAAATCATGGTGACAGTTTAAACGCACCCTTATGAAATTATTATTTTGGTAATATTCCCTTTACAACTCATTTTATGAGCACATCCATCTTATTGTTTACATTTTTTCCATCCCCATTGAGAAGGACATTTGTTTATCAAGAATGATTCACACAGAGTGCCAACAGCATGAGTCAGCCTATAATGTTTGCAGAGACAGCTCTTACAGCCCTAGCACTACACAGTAAAAACATGTGTGCTTAATTGAATGTAACTGTAACATAATTCAATACATAATTTTGTAAGAATTATATATTCTTTTTTGTGACACTAAATTCTGTCTGATAATCAGAGAACACCAGATTAAAGGTAATAATAAATAATGTTCGGTTCCTTTAACAAAAGTATTGTGTTACCTTCATAAGACCTTCATTCATTTATTTTCCTTTGGTTTAGTCCCTTAGTTACCAGGAGTTGCCACAGTGGATTGAACTGCCAACTATTCTGGCAAATGTTTTATGCAGCAGATGCCATTTCAGCCACATCCCAGTACTGGGAAACACCCAGACACTCTCACATTCACGCACACTCCCATACACTATGGGCAATTAAATTAATTCAATTCACCTATACCACATGTCATTGGACCGTGGGAGAAACCGAAGCACATGGAGGAAACCCATGCGAACATGGGGAGAACACGCAAACTCCACACAGAAATGCCAACTGACCCAGCTGAAGCTTGAACCAGCGACCTTCTTGCTGTGAGGCGACAGTGGTAACCACTTATTAATAACCTTATTAAAATGTGTGAAGCTTGAAAATATATATTTTTTATACAAGGGGTTACACACTGCTGATACAAAGATCTATGCTAAAAACAAGTGATAAAAACAAGTTAAATGAGCAAATACTACTACTACTACTACTACTACTAATAATAATAATAATAACAGAGTACCTATTTGTTTGCATATGATTTGATACTATACGAGCCCAGTATGTTACTACACTACACTTGCTTGAAATTACAGTTACAAGTTTTTGAAAAGCTGAAGACAAAGAGTACAACGAAATTATACAATTTTCTTTGTATCAATATTTGAATAAGTTCATGAGAGGTTATTCCAGAGGTTTCTTTATTTATTTATCGCAATGTATGGCATTGCACTGTAATGTATTATATTGTAATATGATTATTATTTCCAACAAATATCCCCTAAGGGGATTTAAATTAATATCATAACATATCTGCATCAATAATAAAAAAAGATCATGTTTTGGAAATAGATGTCATAAGACATACAAGTCCTTTTCAGACTATTCCAACCAAAAGCACCTTGTGATAACTCAAAATAAACAATATCTAAAAAGAAATGGAATACAAACAGTCATCAGAGTGTTCAAATGAATTCAGCCTTTCAGACAAACAGGAAATCTCATGGGCCACAACACTGAAGCAGAAGGTTAATCTAAACCCAAACACAGCACACTGGGAAGATTTAGAGGTGACAGGGATTTTTGAGGCTTCTGTAATGTATCAGCAGCAGCCAGTTTATTTTTTTATTTATTTTTTAATCTTCAGAAAAGAAAGATTTGTCAAACTGTAACCTGATGTGCATTGTGATTACTGAGTTATGTCTTTCAATACTACTGCCCTTTAGTCGGCATTTTATCAGGGGTTTTAATATCTGTTCCTACTAAGAACGGCTATATATATATAAAAATTGCTGGGTGACAAACCTGCCCACATCCGCGAGAGACCATCCGCGTTGCCATGGGAGGTTCCTGGGCGACGTTAGACCCGGAAATGGAAGTCCTGGAGCGCGAGGAACCACCTGGTGACGCGGGCGTTGATCTCCTTGGCCCGGGACATCCACTGTAGTGGGGCATGGTTGGTCACCCGCGTGAAGCTCCTGCCGAGAAGGTAGTAGCGGAGCTCCAGGACTGCCCACTTGATGGCAAGGGCTTCTTTCTCCACGACTGCAGACCAGGTCTCTGCGGATGTGAGCTTCCGACTGATGTATGTAACTGGTTGCTCTTCTCCATTCTGGACCTGTGACAGGACCGTACCCAGCCCTGTGTCAGAAGCATCCGTATGGAGTAGGAAGGGGCAGCCAAAATCCGGGGCGTGGAGAACCGGTCTGGACGTTAGGGCCGTTTTCAGGGTCTAGAAAACTTCCTTTGTCGTTGCAGACCACTGAATCTTTTACGGCTGCCCCTTCTTTGTCAGGTCGGACAGGGACAGGCTATCGAGGAAAAGTTGGGAATAAAACAGCAGTAGTATCCAGCCGACCCCAAGAACGCACGTACCTGGCTTCCACTTTGTTGGGCTGTGGCTTGATCAACCCCCGTCCTACTTGGAAACCCAGGTTACGTGCTTCAGCTAGACCCAGGTGACACTTTTTGGGGTTGGCGGTTAGCCCAGTTCGACTGAGCTACACCAGCACCCCCCCGCAACTGGTCCAGATGGTCCTTCCAATGCAATTTTTGATTTTGCGTTGGCCACTCGGAGAAAAAAAAAAAATGCCTCGGGGTACCTGGTGGCATAATCGACGATGACCAGGATGTGTTGATGACCACGGGCGGATTTCGGCAGCGGGCCCACCAAGTCCATCCCAATGCGCTCGAAGGGCACCTCGATAATGGGAAGAGGTATTAGCGGGCTGGGGGGAGTTTTTTTCGGTGACGTTCTCTGACAAGTGGCAGACGCCCAACAGAACCTTTTCACCTCCGCCTCCATGTCAGGCCAGTGAAAGCGGTCGCGGATGCGTTGGGTGGTATTTTCCGCTCCCAGGTGCCCAGCCATCGGATGGGAGTGCACCAGTTCCATTATCGTCTCAGTTTTATTTTTAGGGACCACCAGTAGGCTTTTTTCCTCCCCCCGTCGCTGTGCTATGCAATAGAGCAGACCCTTTCTGACCACGAAGTATGGGAGAGGGTGAGGCCCTGGAATCCGCACTTCTCCATCTCTTTCTCGGACTTGCTTCCAGCAATGTTTTAAATCTGTCATTTTCCTGTTGCTCTTTTCCGAACTCTCCTCCTGTGGATATTTTCTGAAACAGATCAAAAAACGGGTTAGGGTCTGAAAGTGCACACTCACCCTCTCGCTCGCTGTCTGTGGCCAGCATGACGGTTGGACGGCCCCCTTTTCTTCGTGGATGAGCCTATCCCTTCTGTCGCGGTCCTGCTGGCTGCATCGTGGCAGATAGGAGCTGTTGGAATCCGGGACAGTCCCTCCCCAACAGAATTTGGAACCGGTAAGTCTCGCACAATTCCTACTTCCATCGGCCAGGAACCTAGACCAGCCGGCACGGTTACTCAGCGTGTGGGTACATGGCGTGTCTCCCCATGTACACAGGTGATTGGCATTGTTGATTTAAAGTTTTTTCGGGGAAGGACAATGTGTGGTTGAACCAGTGTGATGGATGATCCTTAGTCCAACACCACCATCAGCTCTTTTCCCCCGATATTCACCATGCGCTGTGGGGCTCCGTTTGGCACTGCATGGTGCACAATGCAGCCAGCCATCCATGCACGGGCCCCTAGAGACTGTGTTTTGGTTGGCATGGGCTCGTCAATGAGGGAGGGGGCCATCGGTCTGCTCATTACACGTGAGGTGCCCTTCGGCGAGCATCGATCCCAGGGTACCCTTCGGGGGTTTGCAGCCGCTAGCTCTCCCGTGCAAACAAAGCATCTGCCAGCTCGATGGCTTCTACAAGGCTAGCCAGACTGGTAGGGTTTCTCATACTCACGGGGCGGCGGAGCTTTCTGGGGAGGGCTCTGAGCAGGCGGTCGATCACCACTCGCTCAGCGACCTGGGAGGCGGTGGTGTTCCCCGATAGCAACCAGAGCTGCGCTAGTCTGGATAGCTGTGTGACTTGTACCCGGGCGGAGACCTGTTCATCATACGACCATTGCCAGAACTGCTGGGCTGCGCTGATGGGAGAAAGCTCAATTCTCGCTAATATATCTCCTTTTAATATCTCATAATCTTCATTTTGCGGGGATTTTAGTGAATAATAAGCACGTTGCGCTTCACCAGTTAGAAATGGAGCCAGGATTCTTGCCCATTCACTTTTATCCCACAGCTCTCTGGGTGCTATTACCTCAAATGTGTGCAGATATGCTTCGATGTCATCCAGGTCGCTGAGCTTCGTCAGATGGTGGTGAGCAGTACTCCTGGTGTCTAGAAGAGGCACACGATGGCTCAATAGGCTTTCGACCACCTGCTCAGTTCTTTCCAGTCTGGCTGTGATCTTGTCCGAGGCTGTTGTTGCCGAGATGCCACATCTGTGAGCTGCTGCAGTAGTTCCTCCATTCTGTCGCTTGTAGGGAGAGCGAGCGAGATGACAAGCTGCAACACAAACAACAAGTGTAAGGGGTTCATGGAATCCTTAATTTCACTCTTAATAAACGCACATTATCCACCAGTGTAGCAGGGTGGAGTGAAAAGGCAAACACAAGTTGTAGTGAACACACCCTCGAAGGGCTTTTTATTTACAGTGCTGTGAAAGAGTGTGAGTTGTGCAGGTGTCTTCTGTGTTCTTCCCTTGGTTCCCAGTGTGGCTGTGCTGTAGTTGAGTCCGTAGGTGGGTTGTGGGTGAGATGTTTGTCCTGTTTAGTCCGTGCTGCTGTAAAACGCAGATCACCCGATCCGATCACTACATGCTTTCTGTATGAGAGAGAGAGAGAGAGAGAGAGAGAGATAGAGGGAGGGAGGGAGGGAGGGAGGGAGGACTCGTTAAAGGTAGGTTTAGTGGAGAGGCTTCTCTCCATCTGTCTTCGTTGTGGCGTTTTTATGTGGTTGGAGCGAACAAGCTTCAGGTGCAGGCGATCGGCATGATTGCGTCCAGGTGGTTGACATGCTCTTTCCCCAGGATGACGCTGATAATCCATTGAACGGCCCACCACACTATATATATATATATATATATATATATATATATATATATATATATATATATATATATATATATATATATATATATGCTAATAATTCAGGGGGGCTAATAATTCTCACTTCAACTGTGTGAATATGTACAGTATATATATATATATATATATATATATATATATATATATATATATATATATATATATATATATATATATATATACACACAGTTGAAGTCAGAATTATTAGCCCCCCTGAATTATTAGCACATCTGTTTATTTTTTACCCCAATTTCTGTTTAACAGAGAGGAGATTTTTTCAACACATTTCTAAACGTAATAGTTTTAATAACTCATTTCTAATAACTGATTTATTTTATCTTTGCCATGATGACAGTAAATAATATTTAACTAGATATTTTTCAAAACACTTCTGTACAGCATGAAGTGACATTTAAAGGCTTAACTAGGTTAATTAGATTAAATGGCAGGTTAGGGTAATTAGGCAAGTTATTGTATAATGATGGTGTGTTCTGTAGACCATCGAAAAAAAAAATTTGCCTAAAGGGGCTAATATTTTTGTCCTTAAAAGGGTGTTTAAAAATTTTAAAAACTGCTTTTATTCTAGCCGAAATAAAACAAATCAGACTTTCTTCAGAAGAAAAAATATTATCAGACATACTGTGAAAATTTCCTGGCTCTGTTAAACATCATTTGAGAAGTATTTAAAAAAGAGAAAAAAAAAAAAATGTAAAGGGGGCTAATCATATATATATATACACATCAAAATGCAAGGCATGTCAAATACATCCGTGTAAAATTCATTCTGTAAAAACAAAAACAAATAACTGAAAATAAAATAAAGATTCCACCCTCTACACAACAATGGAATTCCCTACACAATAATGGAATTATTTAGCCATCAAGTTGTTCAAATTATGAACAGTCACCGCCAAGGAGGACAGTGAGCAAAAGAGTTGTATTTAAATGTTATAGATTTGTAAAAGATGAAGATAACTGCAGAAAAATTACAGACACTTTATTAAAAAATATTTTATTAAACTAGTGTTTTGCAACTCTTAATCCACCTTAAACAAACATGCCAGTAAGTTTTAGGTTATATAGTGGCCCAAGAACTGGAAATAATTTTAATCAATATAGTATAAACAATTAACTAACTAAGGCCATACTCACACTATGTACAGTTGCCTTGAACCGGGCCAGAGCACGCTTGTCCCCCCTCCCGTCTCCCCCGGCGGCCCGCACTCACATTACATTCGAGCCTGGGCGCGATTACGTCATCGATGACACGCTGCTCAGTACCACTCTCGCTCAGCACAGTGGAGATTTCTTTAGTTATATTGTTTAAGTCATTTGATATGCAGTGACACGCAGTCAAATATTTCGCCGAACAGATCAGCCACTTTTGACGCTCATAAACAATCATAAAGTCCTCGTGCTGCAGGAATTAGGAAGTTTGTTGAAGGCGCAGCTGACATGCAGTGAGGGGTTTGCATCTTTAATAATCTACGACAGTTTGCGTTCATTGAACAGTAAGAATGATTAATAAATCCATATCAAACAGTCCCTTAAAAGTCACGTCTCGAGTTTCGGGCTCAAGCACGCTTGCACTCACACTGCAAGCGTACCGCGCCTGAGCCCAAGTGAACCGCGCTCTGGCCCACCTCTTCCAACCGGGCCAGGGCCAGCCAAGTGTACTGTGCCTGAGCCCAATTCAGAGCACTCACACTTCTTAAAACGGGCCTGGGCACGGGCCTGGGCACGGTTCGGATAGCATAGTGTGAGTAAGCCCTAACTGTTACCATACCTGCCAACACTCCCGTTTTTCCCGGGAGTCTCCCGTATTTCAGACCCGTCTCCCGTATTGTTCTGTCTCCCGGTAAACTCCCGGAATTCCCCCGCCCCCCGCTCCTCAGCATTTTGGTACAGTCCGGGCTGAAATTTACTTGGCGCTTGTGCTCTTCCGGTCGCGCGCTACAGTTCGCGCGCCCCCATCTCCCCAAACCTCTCACTCCTCCCGCTCCCCGCTCTTCAGTTTGCGCCAGTGTTGCCAACTTAGTTGCCGACTTTTTTGTGTGTTACTGGTGATTTTTATAGACTGTCGTTTGTCCATTACTGTGCCGTCCCTACTCTTCTCAATGAGCCTCCCCTGCAGCCTGAGAGCAGAGCACCTCTCTGCGTACCGACGGCAAATGATTTAGAACAGGTGGCAGTTTGAAGGTATTTCCCTTGTACAGTCAACCCGATTTGCTTCTCCTTTATTTTAACAATTTAATTTGACCGTTTATTCTTGTTGCACAATCAGAGATGTTTTTAAGTGTGAGTTTCAGAACTTGTCTGAGTATAATACGTCTGAAAGATTACTGCAAATTCCCTACTCATCTATAATGATATACTGTATTCAAACAGCAATAAATTTAGTTAAATTGACAAGCTTACATAAAGCATAGTGCGAATAAAAAATACCCCATTTATTTACCATAGGCTCTTAAACAAACAGAAATGGTAGAACGCGATGACGTCAGTAATATGCAAATTAGCGTATGACGTAATTACTCCCGGAATTTACGAACCAAATGTTGGCAGGTATGACTGTTACAGTCATATGTATATGCCTGTATGTTTTGCTTGTGTGTGTGCGCTCTCTCTTTCTCTTGCTCTCTCGCTCGCTCCCTCTCTCTCTCTCCCTCTGTGTTATTTCTCAGGTTCGCCCACTCCAGTACCGCATTCTTCCGTGAAGACGTCAATTACCATTTCACCCTGTGACGTCATAACCCCCGCTTCCAATCAGGATGGGAGCTCGTAGTTTAAAGGGACGCGAGCGGGGAAGCTCGTTCTGCTTGCTGTCTTGTGTGCTTTTGCTTGTTTGCCTATTGTGTGTGTTTTGGCTTGTTGTTATGATGTTGATGTGAGTTAGAGTTTTGATCACATATATATCACTGTTTTATTGCATTAGATGCAATAAGAGCTCTCCCAAGTATGATCATACTATTTATATGTATTTATTACAATACATGAAATACTTAAGACAGATGGTTTTTTTTAACGTGATATTCATTTTGCAGTTACGATGTACATTTTAATTCATGTTTGCTTTGTGCCAGATACAAACAGACACACAAGAGTAGACGTTTAATTTCAAAATAATTTCAAAATTACATTAGTTAATGTAATAGTTAACACGAATTACAGTCATGATAATGAACAACACATCTGTTAAGCATTACTTGATATTTGTTTATGTTAACTAAATATATTTGAATTGTTTTAGTAGTGCATTAGTTATGTTAACATTACGATGATTTCGTTCAGCATTGCATAACTTTTGCTAGCATAATTTCTCAACATTACATAACTTCTGTTAACTTGCACGTATTCTAATGCATCCTTTTACATTAACAGCTAAATTAATGTTTACTTACACATACACTAATGCAGTTGTTAAAGGATTAGATAAGACCACTTAATGAAACGCAAATAATGTAAACTTGGAAATATAGTGTTGTGTTGGATAATGGATTAATTCACAAGAACAAATAATGAAGAATGACCCACTACACTAGCACTACACAATAAACAGAGATTAATGAACATGGTTTCAGGGTGTTAAAGTAGAAACCGCAGCTTCAACTTATATGTTATTCATTTTTGTATACTCTACTAACATGATTAATTATGAGAATCTTATTGTAAAGTGTATACTATTCCTACATTATCTAATTTGTTACTTATATTTAAAGACTCTTTATTAACATGACATACCACTAATACAAAATTAACTGATGTTTTAAACAGTTTGCTGATTTGAGGTCCAGTAAAATCAATAATCGCTGCTTTGTGATAGACCCATACGTGTTAGTAACACATCAGTTATTATAGAGTTACACTCCTTTGAACAAGATCAACCAATTAGCATTAATTAGTATGGGTAAGTTTAAATGAACAATGGTTACAGGGCCGTGCAGAGGATCTCCAAAGGACATGTGCATAGCAGAAAATCAAGGGGGAGATTGCGAAATTAAGGGATTGGGTGGAGCCCGCAAACTGAAGAGCGGGGGTAGGAGGGGCACTTACGTTCATTTTGAAAGGGCACTTTATATCCCGGACTCAAAAGGGCATGTACACTGCACAGGTTGAGCCCTATGTGTGCACGTGCCTGAATGGTTATGTCATGCTGAACCGGAGTCGTGATTCATTATTTGTTCTTGTAAACTAATGTATTAACTAACACATTACTATATTTGAAGCATGCATGCTAATCCATTAACAACTACATTATTGAATCTGTAAGTAAACATTAATAATTTAAGCTGTTAATATAAAGAGATGCATTAGGATATGAGTAAGTTAACAATAACAACAAATAAGTTTAAGTAATGCTTAACAGATGTGTTTTTCATTGTGAATTCATTTTAACTAATGCATTAACTAATGTTACCTAACTTAACATTATAAAGTATTACCAAACATTTTAACAAAATTCCAAAAAAAAAAAAACTAATTCAGTTACAATGGCAAACAAAATTGATTTTGATAGTATTAGCCAACTCTTTCATTCTCCAAAAGAAGAATTCACTCTCACATTCATTTTATCATAAAAAATTTAATAAAAAAATCTCCATGTCTTCCCTAAATGAAAAACAAAATGTGAATGGGCCTCTGTCTCCCATGTTGAAGAGGTTTTGGAGGGCCTTTTTCCTGTCTTCCTCTTCCATTTGGAGGAAAAGTGGCCCTTCCACAGGGCCCACGAACATGTTGGCATGTATCCACTGTTCTGCCATTTTCATGTCTCTGATCATAGGAAGCTCCTTAGTTAGAAAATAACAAGGAATAGTACAATTTTATTACTTCATATAACTTTTTATAAACATTTACAAATTCACATATACACTGACAAATACCTCACTGCTGTTGGGTGTAGCCCCATGTACCAATAGTGTCCTTTAGAGATTTTCGGTCCTGTAACACACACGCACGCACCAAGCGGCAACCTCCCACTCTCCCTCGGGAAGCCAATATGGAAGTAACTGAAACTGCAATTCATCAAAATTCCGCTAGTCCTGGCTCCATAATAGAGCAAATTTCTATTGAGCCCACTGTTAGAATGGCCAACTTCACAGCATAAAAAAAGGTGTTTACAGCCTGGTACAAAGAACGATTTTGGTTCATATACCTACTATTACCCTTCGTGACAACTGTGAGGGGGGTGAATTTTTTTATAACTCATCCGTTTCCTTTATATTAGGTTATATTAAGTTTGCATAATTAAGGGCGTGGCCACTTGAGTGACAGCTAGGTCTCGCTGGTCGCCGTCACTTCACCTCAGCTGATTCCGGCTGATTAGCTGCTGATCTCGGCATATTTATCGTATTTTTGTGTTGTTTTATGTGACTATACACAGTCTGCTGCCTTTTGGAATTATTTCCTACAATTATCAGATGATATGGCATGCTGTGTGCACTTAATTGTGCTCACAAACCATTCACGTGGCCTCCGTTTGCCAGCTGAGTGAAATTATACCATCTCTAAGAATGTATTTGTTTTATTTAAGATCATTTATCATTTATAATGTTCTTAAGAGCTGTAATGGACTCCAGAATCTGACAGATTATTAGCTGTAGGCTCTAGAACAGTCATCTGAAGCGTTGTCATACAGTGTTCTGCCTGGACTTCATAATTAGCCTTGCATTTACTAACACAGACTATATCTGAAGTGTTTGAAAGTCATTCGCACTTTCCTCCTGTTGACAAACGTCATAAGAACAATGCTTAGTGGCTCAATGTGTAATGCATTGAGCCACTAAGCATTGCGCTTTTGACGTTGCTGATGAAACAGTGTTTTTTAAAAGTCTAAACACTTTATTGATGAAGTGTACAACCAAGCACATGTGGTCAGAACACAAACGAGTCGCAGGTGATGCAGTATCAAGCGTTTCTTCCTTAGGAAAGCCCGTCTAAGCAGAATGCCAGCATGCCTCTGTAGCTCCGCTCACGCTCCGCCTCTTTGCCCTTGTTTGGTATGCCCGGGGTTGGTACGAACAAAATGGCGACGGTCGGCCACGCCTTCTAGTAGCTTCTTTTGGGTTCTTCATATACCTATGGGTGACGTCACGGATACTACGTCCATATATTTTACAGTCTATGGCACGCAAACACCATAAGATAGGGTGCAATGTGGTATGAATTGTAGGGAAATAAACAAATACCTTTCTGGGAAAGTTCCAAAATTCTCCAAGTGAACCAGTGCCCACCATCTTCTTATTTTTGGAAAATCATGCTTAAAGACAGAAATACAGAGAAATCTTTTAAATATCTAAATAGCATGCAATCCAGTTACAGTATTTGTGCTCCTAATAACTTACCGATGTGAAGTCAAAGGGGGCTCCCAAAACAACATATAGAGCATACTGCAATAAAATGAGTTTGAAAGATGAAAATAGCAATGGTAGAAGAAACAAAATAATTTCAATCAGGCAGCAATTATTGGAATAATGCATTAGTTTATGTATAGAAAAAAATGATATTGCCTTACCATCAACATGAAGACTCCACAGTCCACGCAGCCAAGTTGTTGGGGCACATCCTTAATAAAATAAAAAGATTTAGGTTAAGTGTGAAAGATTGACATATGTTCAAATTACCAATCTAACCTTGTTTTTTAGTAGCATCCATGTTCCTGGCGCAATTTCAGCTGTCATCTTACTAAAAAAAAGAAAAAATACAGAAGAACAAACATGAATATTCACAAATAAGTACTCAAACTACAAAAACATTAGCCCACAGTAACTGGGACATTCAACACATGCAAATTCAGAACATCATGGAAACATCCAAATGACTATCAAGCAAACGTGTTGAACTTTTGAACGCAAACCTTGTATGAACTCTGAACCAAGAACAACGAACCATAAACATTTTTAAAGCAACCTGAAAATGTGCATATAGCACTCATCCCCCAACCCATAGGGATTGGTTGAATCTAAGAAGTACATTTGTCTATCTTTTGGCTTCATTACCTGGAAATTACAAGTGTTATCATGTTGGAATACTACAATAGCAATTCTCAATTCTGACCACACAAATGCAAGCAATCTACAGATGCAATCATATATCCAATAAACAAATTGCAAAATACTTACAACATCCAGTGTCCTGGCTTCCAAGCAGGAAATACAATTGAATCTTTTAATGCAATGTCATCCTATAGATAATTGCAACAACAACAACAGCAACAAACAAAAAATAAATAATGATAAGTACATAGTTTTTTTATTTAATTGGTTACTAATTACATTTTCAGTACTATGAATGTGATTACTGAAAAAGACAGTGAAGGGTCCAAATTATTTGGAGGTAACCAGGTAGCCACAACGTATGCATCTGTTGTCCAGACATTCATTCTCTACAATGACATATCAATGCACAAGTGTACACAAGTTACACAATTATGGCTTGAGCTACTTCAGTAAAGCCCATTTATTAAGACTTGCCTGTTTTTCTGCCACCAATGCAACCACCTCAAGACAGCTGTTTGCAATCTACCAATGTTTTAAATAAATCTTTTAAAGGTTGACATTTGCATGGATATGCCTATATATATATATATATATATATATATATATATATATATATATATATATATATATATATATATATATATAGTGTGTGTATAAAAAGAAGACTTACTACTGATTGGGACAGTTACAGATGTAAGACCCGTGTCCTCCAACTCAGTTTCTGTGGTTCCTCCATGGAAGATGTTCACGTTTTCTAGTACAATAAAAACATTTTATATCTAAAACTCTAAAAAACATATATTTTGGTGGCCAATGCTTTTCCACCAATTGTGAAAACGTTACAGATTTTATAAGGCATTTTTCTTTACCCAGCAAAGCTTGTCCATGCATATTCACCACCATCCTAGATCCAAAAGTCTTCCTTAATTTGGTCATCACTTCATTGTTCTTTTTTTCATTGTAGTGGTGAATTATGGATCTCATTTGAAACAAATGAGTTGAAGGCCGGGACATGTTTAAAAAATTGTTGTTTTTCCTCATCTTTGAGAAAAGTTGTTCTGCAACCTGGCTATTTATTTTGCCAGCTAGTTGAGGCACTATAGTGATCTTCCTCAAAACATCTCTGCTGTCTTTGGAGTTACTTTCATGAAAACGATCAGACAATACATAATGATGAGAAGAGCCTGTTACAGGGTGTCCATGGGGTTCTCTTATTTTCAATTTTTCCTCAAGCCAGGGCAAAGACACTTTCAGTTTTCCAGATTTTGCCAATTTTATGTTCTCTTCAGTGGGTTCCGCTAGGCGTCCTTCGTATGGATGAATGGGAATATTTTCTGGTACTGTTAGATTAGTGTGTGTTGCAAGACCCCGTGCAAAGTCATAAATTATTACATTGGGGATGTGCTCCCATGATAATAGCAAATCAGCAAAATCCAGAGGGCTCTCAGCTCGAAGATTGCACTTCAGACTATAGACTATTCCACATGGGCACATGATAACTCCCCATCCTCCTAATACAAGAAAACAAACAAGTAGGATTCAAGATTATATATATTTATATATATATATATATATATATATATATATATATATATATATATATATATATATATATATATATATATATATATATATATATATATATATATCAAACCCATTACACTGAAAAAAGGTAAATATTGATATTACGCCCCAAGTCTAGGGGAAAACAACATGGGCATAATAAACAGAAAAACAAATGTGTTGGGGTGGTGGATTTCCCAAACAAAACAAAAACTTAAGACAAAAGATCCCCTTCGGTCGACAACCAAACTCGGACACTTAGTTGAGAGTAATTGAATAGATTTATTGTAGAAAAATAGTTCGTTTTAAGTGAGCATCTCTTCAGGGTGACCCCAGGCCAAAATAACAAACAAAAGAATCTGTAAAGTAAATGAACTAAATTACCTATAAATATTTAAAGAAAAATACAGGAAGCTTACCTTTCTCCCTAAACATAAACATAGTCAAAAGTAATCAAATAAATAGGCAGGCCACCCCTACAAGCTCAAAACTCTCAAAAAGATTAAACATATGAACAAAGGTAACAATTGAATGTTTGTCGTTTGCCGGAGGGGTAAGGGAAATCCAGGAGCTCCACTCCCAGCAACCATCGAAACACGAATGAGCTCCCCGAACCCTGCCGGATGTTCCTTTTTATACAGGCCTCCAAGACCAGCAGCCAATCAGAGCGCGAAATCACGCTAGAATGGGAACCTATGGGATGACACAAAAAAACAAGGAGGCGGGACAAGGAAAAAGGCATATACAATAAAGAAAGGAAATAATAATAAGAATAACATTTTTCGTAACACTCCCACACACAAAGAATCTACATAGTAGATTACTTAGCAGTAAATGATCGAGATAGAGCGTCAGCGAGAACATTGTCTTTTCCCTTCTTGTACCGAATGTCCATATTAAAATCTTGAATAAACAGACTCCAGCCCATGATGCGCTGATTTGCATTCTTCATCCGTGACATTGTCAGAAGTGACCACGACAGCCACAGGAGCGATTACGGAGCTTTTTGACTCCGTGTCATCTTCGCGACTCACATAATGCTTTAACATATTGATGTGACAAACACAACATTTTCTGCGTCTGTCGGGTGTTCGCACAGCATAATTTGTGTCACTTAGTTTGTCAATGACATACGGCTCTGAAAATTTCGCCTGTAACGCAGCACCTTGAACTGGCAACAAGACCAATACTTTATCTCCTGCAGAAAACGAACGAGACACAGCCTTTTTATCATAGCGCTCTTTCATTTTTGCCTGAGTATTCCCCAAGCTAATCTGAGCTAGTTTACATGCATTGTGCAAACGCTCTTTAAAAGCACACACATAATCAAGAAGATGACATTCTTGTTTTTGCTCTGACACCCACGACTCATGCAACAATTTTATGGGCCCTCGAATTGTGTATACGAAAATGAATTCAGCGGGGCTAAAGCCCAGTGACTCCTGAACAGACTTACGGATTGCGAATAACAATAAGGACAAGCCCTCATCCCAGTCTTTGCTCGACTCAGCGCAGTATTTACTTAGCATTGACTTTAAGGTTTGATGGAACCTTTCTAACGCACCCTGAGATTCCGGATGGTAAGCACTCGAAGTAACGTGTTTGATGTTCAGTTGAGAAAGCACCTGTTGGAACACTCGGGACATAAAATTTGTGCCTCGATCAGTCTGAATTACTTTAGGGAAACCAAAGGTGGAAAAAAATGTAATTAGCGCTTTTAAAACTGCTTTCGCTTTTAACAAGCGCAATGGAATGGCCTCTGGGTAGCAAGTAGTCGTGCACATAAGTGTGAGCAAATAAACGTGCCCAGATTTTGTACGTGGTAATGGTCCAACACAATCTAAAATCACTCGTGAGAAGGGTTCGTCGACGACTGGAATGGGTTTAAGAGGTGCAGGCGGAATTTTCTGGTTAGGTTTTCCCACAACCTGACATACGTGACATGAGCGGCAATATTTTGCAACGTCTGCTTTCATTCCAGGCCAGAAAAAATATCGTAATATACGATGGTACGTTTTGGTAACGATCAAATGTCCAGCGACATTATCATGTGCCACACCCAGAACCGGTCTACGTAAACACTTAGGCACTACCAACTGAAAAACAACATCCCAGCCTAAACCATCAGACACTGTTGGAGTCCACTTTCTTTTTAACACTTCGTCGTCTTAAAAATAACCAATTGGTTTATTTTTAATCCCTTCCGCAGTTAACGCGGTATTTCGGCAACGCGACAAGGAGGAGTCATTTTTCTGTTCAACAGAAATCAGCACTTAATCAGCGGACAGCGGTAGGTCATCCGAGAGCGATTCAGCACCACAGGCCGTGGACAGCGACTCACCACCCTGTGTCTCAGGTGTCACTGCATGTGAGCTGCCAATAAAAGTGTCAGAAAGATCAATCATATCGCCGAATTTACGAGCTTGCGCTCGTGTGATTACACAAGCAGAAAAGACAGTTGGGAATTCTGAAGCTAAATCTTTAGAATTAACCGTCTCACAAAGAGGATTCTCAATAACCTCCGGACATGGAAGAACTTTTCCTCCAGCCAAATCATTGCCAATGATAACAGATACACCCTTCACGGGCAACTGGTGACGTACAGCCAGTTTCACAAATCCTGTTACCAAACCAGACTGAATGTATACCTTATGTAGTGGCACTTTCAAAACCCCTAACTCAATCCCCTGAATAAGGACATCAGATCCACAATAACTTTCATCCGAAAAGAGCAACAAATCAAATAATACAAATGACTGTACAGACCCTGTATCTCGAAGAATGGCCACAGGAACTGAATCTTGTGCCAATCCACTCAGAGAAATCATTCCCTGACACACAAATGGATCATACAAAGCGTCAATATCCGAATCGGGTTTACTTTTCCTACTAACAGAGCCAACACTCTTAGCTGCCTTTACCTGATTTTTCTTTCTCAAAGTTGGACACATTGCAATCAAATGACCGATTTCATGGCAGTAATAGCACTCACGAGCTTCCGCAGTTTTTACCTGCTTTAGTGATTTTGAAGCTTTCCCATTTTTCTCTACAGCTGGCGAAAAATTTGACTCATGACGTGAAACAAAAGTGCTCTTGTGCGTCAAAACAAACTCATCCGCGCAAACGGCGGCTTCAGCAAGGGTCGAAATTTTTTTCTCATTCAGAAAAACAACAATTTTGTCCGGCAACGAATTTTTCAAATCCTCAATCAAAAGTAGTTCACGAAGTTGCTTAAAATCTGTGACTTTGCTGGAGTGACACCACTTATCAAATAGCATACTCTTCTCCCGAGCATACTCCACAAAAGTTTGACTGGAACTTTTAAAATGCAAACGAAATTTTTGTCTATAGGCCTCGGGGACTAATTCATATGCTTTCAGCACTGCATATTTCAATTTATCATAATCCAAGCTATCGTTAACAGACTGTCACGATCATCAGCGAGCCTCAACCTGAGATCGCTGGTATACACACTCACTTTCACATAAACTACATATCCGGACTCTAATGGACTACATATCCAGTCATGCCACGCACACACACACGCGCTCACCTGCACCAGCTGACCGTCATCAGACACTCTCTCTCACACACACACATTCACAGCTGCGGCTTGTTTACAATCATTTACAGGACTATATATTTCAGTTTGTGTTGCCCTCTTGTGTTCTGTCGTATTTTGTGTTACTCCCATGATGTCCGGTTGTTCCTGGTTTGTTTTGCCCTATTTTAGTTTTTCCTGTTTGTTATAGTTTTGTTCATTAAATTCTTCTAAATGCTGCGTCTGGATCCGCACTCTGTTTCTCCTCCCTGAACCTTGCAACGGACCGTAACAGAACGACAGACCCACTAGGATCCAGCGGCATTTAAATTTTTCTTTTTCTCCACTTTGAAGCGGCACCTTTTGAAAATGGACCCAGCTGTTTGGCTCATGAGGACTCATCAACATGACAGTCCCCTGGAGGATCACGTCAAGGTTTTCTTAAAATTGACTAAATTAACAGATCTCCCGGACAGTGTATTGATTGAGATTTTTTGTTGTGGACTGAACGAACCTTTAAAGACCACCCTCACCCGTTATGGTCCTCGAGAGTCTCTTTATGGTTTGTTAGAATTTGCCCTGATTCTCAATGAATCCACCATATCACCCTCTCATAAAATGGTCACTAGTACCTCATCAATGCCACAGTCTTCATCGCCGCCACCAGAGCCGCCTGAGCTTCCTGATCGGCCGCCGCCGCCTGAGCTTCCTGATCGGCCGCCGCCGCCTGAGCTTCCTGATCGGCCACCGCCTGAGCTTCCTGATCGGCCGCCGCCGCTTGAGCTTCCTGATCGGCCGCCGCCGCCTGAGCTTCCTGACCGGCCGCCGCCGCCTGAGCTTCCTGACCGGCCGCCGCCGCCTGAGTTTTCTGATCGGCCGCCGCCTGAGCTTCCTGATCGGCCGCCGCCGCCTGAGCTTCCTGATCGGCCGCCACCGCCAGTGCTATCAGAGCCGCCAGTGCTATCAGAGCTGCCACCGCCAGTGCTGCCACCGCCAGTGCTATCAGAGCTTCCAGATCCTTCAGAGCTGCCACCGCCATTGCTATCAGAGCTGCTGCCATCACTGCTGCCAGAGCCACTGCTGCCAGAGCTTTCTGAATGGCCACTGCCGCCAGAGCTTCCTGAATGGCCGCCGCCACCTGAGCTTTCTGAATGGCCGCCGCCGCCTGAGCTTCCTGAATGGCCGCCTGAGCTTCCTGAATGGCCGCCTGAGCTTTCTGAATGGCCGCCGCCGCCTGAGCTTCCTGAAAGGCAGCCGCCGCCTGAGCTTCCTGAATGGCCGCCGCCGCCTGAGCTTCCTGAATGGCCGCCGCCTGAGCTTCCTGAATGGCCGCCACCGCCTAAGCTTCCTGAATGGCCGCCTGAGCTTCCTGAATGGCCGCCTGAGCTTCCTGAATGGCCGCCTGAGCTTTCTGAATGGCCGCCGCCTGAGCTTCCTGAATGGCCGCCGCCGCCTGAGCTTCCTGAATGGCCGCCGCCTGAGCTTCCTGAATGGTCGCCACCGCCTAAGCTTTCTGAATGGCCGCCGCCGCCTAAGCCTCCTGACCCACTGGGGTTTAAAGAACTGCCAGTGACTCCTGAACCTAAGCCTCCTGACCCACTGGGGTTTAAAGAACTGCCAGTGACTCCTGAACCTAAGCCTCCTGACCCACTGGGATGTAAAGAACTGCCAGTGACTCCTGAACCTAAGCCTCCTGACCCACTGGGGTTGAAAGAACTGCCAGTGACTCCTGAACCTAAGCCTCCTGACCCACTGGGGTTGAAAGAACTGCCAGTGACTCCTGAACCCAAACCTCCTGACCCACTGGGGTTGAAAGAACTGCCAGTGCCTCCAAAACTTAAACCTCCCGGCCCTCTGCAGCTCCATGCTCCAGGTCCTCTGCAGCTCCACTCTCTAGGCCCTCCGCAGCTCCACGCTCCAGGCCCTCCACAGCTCCACGCTCCAGGCCCTCCGCAGCTCCACGCTCCAGGCCCTCCGCAGCTCCACGCTCCAGGCCCCCCGCAGCTCCACGCTCCGGGCCCTCTGCAGCTCCACACTCCAGGCCCTATGCAGCTCCACTCTCCAGGCCCTCCGCAGCTCCACGCTCCAGGCCCTCCGCAGCTCCACGCTCCGGGCCCTCTGCAGCTCCACGCTCCAGGTCCTCCGCAGCTCCACTCTTCAGGCCCTCCTCAGCACCACGCTCAAAGTAGACCTCCGCTGCATGGTCCTGGCCCCCCATCCATACCCTGTTCCGCCTTTGCTCTACCTTCCGCCTTAACTCTATTAGAAGCGTCTGGAATCCGCTCCTTAGAGGGGGGGCTCTGTCACGATCATCAGCAAGCCTCAACCTGAGATCGCTGGTATACACACTCACTTTCACATAAACTACATATCCGGACTCTAATGGACTACATATCCAGTCATGCCACGCACACACACACGCGCTCACCTGCACCAGCTGACCGTCATCAGACACTCTCTCTCACACACACACATTCACAGCTGCGGCTTGTTTACAATCATTTACAGGACTATATATTTCAGTTTGTGTTGCCCTCTCGTGTTCTGTCGTATTTTGTGTTACTCCCATGATGTCCGGTTGTTCCTGGTTTGTTTTGCCCTATTTTAGTTTTTCCTGTTTGTTATAGTTTTGTTCATTAAATTCTTCTAAATGCTGCGTCTGGATCCGCACTCTGTTTCTCCTCTCTGAACCTTGCAACGGACCGTAACACAGACAAAGCGGAGCAAACCTCTTGGGCTTTTCCCGTTAATTTGCACTGAATCAAAAGAGACCAAGTCTCTCTCGGCCAGCGCAACGCTGCAGCAATTCGCTCGAAAGCGCCAAAATATGAATACACCTCGTTATCCTGAAATGGGGGTACGAGGGTAATATGACGACTAATATCAAAGTCATCATAATTATTAGAGGGCATAGGCAACGAATGAACCGGAGCTGGATTAGGATTAACATCAAGTGAAGCAGATGGTGACACAGTAGGTATAGGTGACAATTTAGGTGGAGAAACGGGTGAACGGCGGTCAGCTTGCGTTTCTAACTCACATTGCCTAAAACGTAGGAGCTGAGTTGTATGTTCTTGGCGCTTAATTTCGAGATCTAATTGTTTCAACTGGATAGCCAATTTTAAATCATCTAAATTTGTTCCACTAAGCGAATACAACATAGAATCATCTGTCGCATGGCTACCAACACCTGCGTCCACGTTTTGCGCTGCTCCAGCAGGCCTAGGCTGTAAAACGCCTTGCTGCACCAATGAACCATAAATCAAATCTCGCACTTCTTTTTTCTTAGCAGTTTTCACAACAGAAATATCATAGAAGTCAGCCACTAAAAATAAATCAATTTTACGGCATGACTCTAGAAGTTCCCACGAGGGAGCTTGTTTAAACGCTTCTATGCTAAACTCCATTATCTCAACCTTCCCCACAGCACAAGATCAAACTGCCAGTCACAAAAATAGAAGATAGGTACTCACCAGCAATGTCACAAGATTTCTCTCCGGACGCGACGATTTAAACAAATGAAAATATCAAATTAAACTAAATTTGGATGAGGAAAAAACGGACGAGCCCCCAATTATTACGCCCCAAGTCTAGGGGAAAACAACATGGGCATAATAAAAGGAAAAACAAATGTGTTGGGGTGGTGGATTTCCCAAACAAAACAAAAACTTAAGACAAAAGATCCCCTTCGGTCGACAACCAAACTCGCACACTCAGTTGAGAGTAAATGAATAGATTTATTGTAGAAAAATAGTTAGTTTTAAGTGAGCATCTCTTCAGGGTGACTCCAGGCCAAAATAACAAACAAAAGAATCTGTAAAGTAAATGAACTAAATTACCTATAAATATTTAAAGAAAAATACAGGAAGCTTACCTTTCTCCCTAAACATAAACATAGTCAAAAGTAATCAAATAAATAGGCAGGCCACCCCTACAAGCTCAAAACTCTCAAAAAGATTAAACGTATGAACAAAGGTAACAATTGAATGTTTGTCGTCGGCCGGAGGGGTAAGGGAAATCCAGGAGCTCCACTCCCAGCAACCGTCGAAACACGAATGAGCTCCCCAAACCCTGCCGGATGTTCCTTTTTATACAGGCCTCCAAGACCAGCAGCCGATCAGAGCGCGAAATCACGCTAGAATGGGAACCTATGGGATGACACAAAAAAACAAGGAGGAGGGACATGGAAAAAGGCATATACAATGCGCAATAAAGAAAGGAAATAATAATAAGAATAAAAATTTTCGTAACAATTGAAGTATGAAAGCTTACCAGAGGCTCCCCAGATTTTTTCAAAGACTTTATCATAGGTCTGCCTGGATTTCATTTCTTCAGACAATCTGAGTAGGAGGTCATTTCGAGATCCGGTGAAGTCTAAACCACATTCTTTGCACAACCTCCTAATTACATTTACCTATAAAAAAACATTATTGTGTACAGCACACATTGTAAAAAAAATTGGCCAAATAAAGGTGCAATTTAACCAACTTTTTGTTTGCAAAGTTCTTCCTTGAGCCTCTCCTCTGTAACTGCAATTTCAGAGATCTCTGATGAAAACTTTGAAGAACAACGTTTTTCAAACTCTGTATTTAGCACAATGTCTGAATGACGTGTGTTCTTGCCAATCCAAGGAGCCCAGAAGTGATACTTAGGTGGAACTGCAAATGGATTATTTGTACCACCTAAAACAGCAAAATTATTAACAGGTGTTGCATTATTTTGCTTTCTTTGCAATATAGTGTAATAAAAGCTGTATGTTAGCACATACTTGTAACAAACCCACGACATATCATCTCTTTGGACAAAGCCTCCCAGAATGTTTCTAGATTAACCTCCCCTTGAAAGCTCTCTGGTGGTTCTTCTATGTCACTTGCTGTAAAAAGCATATTCCACAATAAGATACCAAAACAAAATACCAGAACATTTAAAATGTATTTAATGTAATCTATTTTCAATAAACATACCAGAAAACTGGAAAACACCCTTCTTATGTAAGTCCATAATAACAACAGGGGGGTAATCACCGCAGGTAACACATGAGTACTTGTACTCGTGTTCTGTGAGGGCTTCAAAGTGTCAATACGCATGTAGTACCGTATCTGCTGATGGAAACTTATTACCTGTCAAGTCTTGTAAAAAAGCTACTGCTTTGCTAAGGGCAGTGTGCACCTGAAAAACAACATTGTGTTAAGTGTTAAAAAATATAAAAACATATGCTACATAAAACTAATAACTACATAAACAATGGTTTTATAACATCACATACAGTCATTTCAAGTGTAAAATTACCTGAAGAAGGCTTCTTAAAGTCAGACATAAGGGAAGGTCAAGTATGATGTGATCATTAAAATTATGCAAACCATCCTTCCATTCCTGATAGCGATAAAGCATACCACACAGCGGGCACTGCTTACTGTAAGTGGCAACATCTAAAATGTAAAAACAACTAATAATAATACATAAACTAGAAAACAATACAGCTTATTAGTGCACACACAATAAACGTTACAATAAACCCAGCATACCTTCAATTATGTGCCAGTTCGAAAGAATTTTAGCCCTCCTTGTAATTAAAATTGGTTCACTGAGGGGGACAACTCCTTGACATCTCTGACACGTTGTTTCAGAAGGACAGAGGTGTCTTGGGTAGGTTTTTGTTGATGGTACCCTAACATCATCTGGCAGAACAGGAGGTATCTTTTTGTTTTCAAAAATGTAGGACACCATGTTTTTTAGTTTCACACCTTTAGGTGGATACACAAGACTCTCATTTTTCAAGTCGTCTTCTTCTGATCGGAGATGTGGCCTGTTTGGTGAAAGTTCTGTGCTGAAGACAGTGCGAAACAGCTCACGATCAGTTTAAAACAGGTGCCACTTTGCAATGTGTTTATGTACACATGATTGTTTAGATTTTGTACAGGGGCAGTGCCATGTGTTTAACTTTGTATCATACACAACCATTACACGTCCCAACTGGCTATAATAGGACGAATTGGGTTCAAACACAGACATTTTTTTTGTTTGTGGGATCCCAATTGAAGTTTGCACAGAGAGTGGCATACAGTGGCTGTCAGCAAGCTGTTGCCGAGTAAGACATATTTTGTATGTGTTTACATTGATAAGAGAAGAGCCCACTTCTTTGTGCAACTTCCATGTTGACCTGACATTCACTTTCTTCACAGCGAACCTTATGTTCTTCTCCCTTTGTCTTTAACTGAAAGTGTACTGGAATACTCTGTCCTTTAGTAGTTTTAAGAACGGCAAATATACCATTGGTCTTATCTACACACTGGCTTGTAAGATGAAACTCAGCAGTACTATCCTGCATTGGGTGTTCTGTGTGTTTCCGGTCAATGTGTTTTTTTAAGTTTTTGTTATTCATAAGAATACAGCAAACAGGGCATTTCTGTTTTACAACAGGCCTTACACAGACCCTGCCAGAGGACATATTAGTTGGTAAGGCTGCCGGTATGGTCACAGTCTCGTTTGTTTGTAACAGGGTTTCTCCGACTTCCATCGTGGTCACTGTTACACTTGACTTTATTGGAGTTTCGCTCACTGCTGATTTGATCATTGTTTCGCATGTTGGTGATGGGGTTTTTCTGAAATAAATATATCATTACGTTAGTAATGCACCATACTACAATACATATATACACACAGCCCCCATATATACTGTAGGGGCTGTATGTATGTATGCAGCCCAAGAGATCAGGGTGATGTTTTTTTTTTTGTTTAAAGGTAAATAAACAATGATGATTATACAATGATGCCTCTTGTACATCATCTTATTATCTTTTGGGAGAAGCCTGTGCAGGTTACTAGATGAATAAAAGTAACTATAATTTGCTAGGTGAACAAATAACTTTAGATATCCATACCTTCATGTATAACTGCTTTCCTAAAATGGCTCTGTAGATGCAGTTCTAATTTGACCTGTGTGGTTGGCTTAAATTCCAAGAAGAAAGGGCAATGGTAAAGCTCACAGCAAGTTTGGCACTTATGGAGCTGAGGTAATTCTTTGTCCTTCTGAACTGTAATGTGTGTCTACAAGACATGAAAGAAATAAGCACTTGAAATTTGATCATGTTCTACAATAATCCCATAAACAATAAATGTAACATACCACCAACAAAGCGTTAAAATATAAAAACGTAAAATACTTAACAACATTAACATAACTTTATCTTAAATCACTTATTAACAATGTAAAACACTCAAATAGTCCACAGGAAAAAGGTGTCAAAAATACAAAACATCAGTAATGGCACCGACAGACATGGAACCGAATCTGTATTTTAACGTAACTACCATTTTAACATTAATGAAAATAATTCATCATATAATTATATTAACTTTTATATAAACTTCTTACCATTCTCGTGATCTCTGCCATATTGTTACGTCTCCAAATAACATTATGACATGAACGTTTCTTACCGCGATCGGTATTTTTAACATAGACATTTAACTTTTATAAATATTTCTTCATATAACGTTAATGACATTAACTTTTTCCGACCATTCTGTCTGTCATGATCTCCGCCATGTTTTTACGATTTACTAACTCCACCCCTCCGCCCCATATATGGGTAGCCTAGAACGTGTGTGCTGGATTGTGTGTGCCTGAAACGTGTGTGGTTCTGCGGGTCTGCAGCTGGATATATCTCTTCCCCTGGGATTCAAGGAGTTTAGATATCACGTGACATACACCTTGCATCACGTAGATAACTCCACTGTCTAAACACACTAGTTTAGAAGTGGGCGCCACCGGTTTTAAGTTTTAACCGTCTTTTTGGCTAGTAGAGCAGTTTTAGTTATAGCGTGTAAATGCTGAAAATGTTTTGTTTGTTTATTTTGTATTAGTTAGTTTAGTGGGTAATTTCAGTTAGATTTGGGGTTTTGTTATATTGCTTTCATTTATTTGGCGCCACTTAATTATCGTTTCCCCCATCCATGATATATATTGACTAATTTATTTTCCTTTGTGATATCTTGTAAATATTTTTGCTGTTTGACTTCTTTTCACTCTTGTAAATAAATTCATTTACTTTGCAGTATTTTGGTTGTCGTTTGGATACTTTGTCACCAACTCACCACAATTTTGTCACATTAAATGTTACTTTAATATGGAGTTAGTTTTGTTTCTTTATTATTCATTCAAAAATATTTAGTTTTAGGGAAAAATTAAGTATGTAGTAATAAAAAAATAAAATATTTCAAATTATAAAACGGTTTAATTAAAAAACTTATGTCAATGATAATAAAATATGTTGGATTGTAAAAAATAAACTATTCTTCTATTATGCAGTTACCACAATTTTCATTGCACACTTATTCATTTTGCTCTCTGTTCTGCTGTCATTTATTGAACATCTAGAATCTTTGCTTGCGGGTTGAAATGTTTTGCTTGCAGGTTGAAAAGTTTTGAACCCATGTATGCCGGAGTTAATTTTGTGTCTTTATTATTCAAACAAACATATGAAGTTTTGACCAAAATTAGGTACACTGTAAATAAAGAAGGGCAACCCAGTGGCGCAGTAGGTAGTGCTGTTGCCTCACAGCAAGAACGTCGCTGGGTCGCAGGTTCAAACCTCGGCTGGGCTGGGTCAGTTGGCGTTTCTGTGTGGAGTTTGCATGTTCTCCCTGGGTTCGCGTGGGTTTCCTCCAGGTGCTCCGGTTTCCCCCACAGTCCAAAGACATGCAGTACAGGTGAATTGGGTAAGCTAAATTGTCCATAGTGTATGAGTGTGAATGTGTGTGTGGAAGTTCCCAGAGATGGGTTGCGGCTGGAAGGGCATCCGCTGCGTAAAATCGTGCTGGATAAGTTGGTTTATTCCGCTGTGGCGACCCCGCAAGGGACAAAGCCGACAAGAAAATGAATGAATGAATGAATAAAGAATAAAAGATTTCAAATAATAAAAAAAAAAACATTTAATTAAAAAAAATGTCCTTGATAAAAAATAAAGTGCACTGCAAAAAATTAATTATTACCATTTTATGCAGTTACCACCACATTAATTAATTGTCTGCTCATTCATTTTGCTTTCGGTTTTATTTCAGTTTTTGCGGATCTAAAATCTTTGCATGCGAGTTAAAAAGTTTTGCGAGTTGAAAACTCTGCAGCTCAGTGGGCGGTATCTACTCTCTGGGATGAAAGACCTTATTCTATTAATTAATCTTGATTGAGGTCACAGGTTGGCCCCGCCCGTTACGGTTTCACGCGATTGGACTGTACTGACTCCCTTCAGTGACGAGCCAGCTATGGCCTCCTTTGAGGTAAGTTTACTGAAACCGTATAATAACTTGTATATTGCCATCCACATTTCCCTTCTGATAATGTAACGACTGCTAGCATTAAACTCTGTGTAGTCAATGATATTTTTTGAATTCTCTCGATTAACTAACATTAGCTGGCTGTCGGCCATCAGTAGTGCTCACCTGCAAAGAGCAACACAAGGCCAGTGTATTTTGGAAAATATACATTGATGTACCATTAAAGTCAGGCTTTTTGTCTGTAAATGATGGCCAGGTGTACAGTAGGTCTGCTTCATTTAGTTTCCACTCATAGATATTTATCTATGGTTTCCACTCAAGAGCTACTGTCTCTTTGAACTGGAGCATCATATTCATTCTCCACTGCTAGAAAATGTAGTAACTTAGTGTATGTCTATTCCATTATGAACGTGACAAATATATAATTAGTATATTTCGTTTCGTGTATGAACGTTAGTTAGTTAACATGAATTAACCATGTACAGCACATCTGTTAAGCATTAAGTAATCTTTGTTAATGTTAACTAAACATACTAATGCATTAGTTAAAGAATAATGGTGAACGACTTTGTTTAGCATAAACTTTGTTAACGTTAACTTACTCATGTTCTATTGTATCTCCTTACATTAACAGCTTGATGTAATTAGCCAATGTTTATGGACACATACAATAATGTATTTGTTCACTGATTAGATAACATGACTTAACAAACAACATTTATTCAGTAATGCTAAATCTTTGTTAACATAAACTTTAACATATAGTAATGTGTTACTTCATGCAGTTAACATGAGCAAAAACTGAACGACTCAGATTCAGCATTGCACAATCTTCAACAGGCATGTTATTCATGTTTGTGGACTTTTTAAAAACATGATTTATCTCTAGCAAAGCATTAGTTAAGGGAATTAGGAACATTGTTGTAAAGTGTACATTACTTCAAGTTACATTTGTAAACTGTTTACTGAATTACCACTAATCCAACATTATAACTGATGTGTTACTAACATCTTTGGGTTTATTACAAAGCAGTGATTAATGATTTTAGTGGACCTGAAAATCAAGGAAAAAACCATTTACACATGTCTTTCATACTAGTGATGGGGAGTTTGGCTCTATTCAAAGATTCGGCTCTTATGACTCGGCTCCCTTAAAAGAGCCGGCTCTTACGGCTCCCAAATGGCTCTTTATTTAGTATCACTCAGAGCCTTCTATTTTAGCCCAATTTATCAATTGTGAATGTCTTGTGTATGTAAGTAACTTTTTAATTCCATATTTTTCATAAAAAAATAGACTTACTATTATTTAACATTTTAATAAAACTTTAATTGAACAATTGAACACAACCATAGTAAAGCTGCGGTCACACTGGATTTTTCTCCCCATAGACTTCCATTCATACGCACGCGAACGCATCAGACCGGAAACGCAGGGTCATGCATCAAAGTTTCACAGGTCGCTGCGGTGCAAAGTTCAAGCTTGGTGAACTCTGACCTGCGAAATCGCATCACTTGACTGCGTGAGACCAATCCAGGATCAAAACATGACCTCTCTGAACAGAAATGTAAAACACGGAGCAATCTCTTGCTTTTTTAATGTCTAATCATCTTGTTTAATCCCGCCACTTTTCGCAGTGTTGTACGACAGAATTTTGCAAGCTCAAACTCTAGTGTGACCGCAGCTTTATACACATATTACACATATCTGTGCATGTTTGTTGTTGACCCTGCTCTAACAGATATTTTCATTTTACAAATTCTGCACTCAGCTTTGCAGCCTCCAACATCATTGAAATGCAGCCAGATGCTGCTTTTTTTTTTTTTTTTTCACTCATTTTTTCACTTTCTCCCAATGGACTCGCATTTATTGCCGTCTCCCCCGCCTCTCTCTGTCGCTCTGTGTACCTGGCCTGTACCACTACACTCGCTATCTTTAAAGCATGCGCCCTCTTTCCTTCTTTCACATAAAACAATTAGTGGGTCCTCCCATGTGATTAGCCGCATGGTTGTTCCCAAATGAAGCCCCACCCCTACTTACGGCAGAAGATTCGGCTCTCCCCGACGGGAGTCGGCTCTTCTCGTTCGCTACAAAGAATCGTCTCTTAGAGCTGGCTCGTTCGCGAATGACACATCACTATTTCATACCTTGGAGAGGTGTACACTTCACAATAAGGTTTCTGATTCCCTTAAATAATGCTTAGTTACTAAGTGATAAACCATGTTAGTAAAGAGTTTATGTTAAATGTTAGTAACACATTATACAATGCTAAAGTCGTTGTTTTGAAAAGTAACAGGACAGTTTGCAGGTGAGCTGCACTATATAATTTGTTTAGGCTTTACTGCAAATATTTATATATATTGGTCTTTAATGGAACTGTCATGAATCAGACGTAAAGTAATTTGAATGTTGTTAACCAAAGACAACAATACATGGACACAAGAGTTATGTGGAATACAAATATTACATGAATCAAAACTATTTTTCATCTGTTTCTTCAATTTATCCTTACAGGTTGATCACTCAGTCTTAGCAGGTGTAAAACATCTGCATTGACTCCTCAGACATCCACATCTGCGCTGACTCCACAGACATTTACATCTGCATTGTCTCGAATCAACGTCTACACCTATACTGACTCCACAGGCGTCCACATCTGCATTATGTCCTTAGACATCAACATCTGCACTGACTGACCGCAGACATTTATTAATTAAACTCATCAATCACCACCTGATGTGTGTTGAATTATTTTCTGATGTTGTGTCAGATTTGGAAACATATTAGCATTTAATGTGACAGTAGTAGATTTTGACTTTTTATAAATCATTATAAATAGAATTTTTTATTTGAAAGTTTTATATACATTTATTGTTCCCCTTTCTGCAATAAAGGAATATAAACAGGGGTTTAGTAATCATTTAATAAGTCATACCGTTTTCTATGTCTATTATATGTCTGTTTTTTTTTGCAGTGAAAAAATATAAATGGTTGTTTTTTCAATTTCATTAATTCAAGTAAAATGTTTTCCAGCTATAGTGTTTAATAACAAAAATACTGTAACAAATGGTATAATACGCTTTACTACAGTATAGTAAAGCACTATAGCATGTGTCTATATAAATTATATTTTTATGTGGAAGGAATGCGTAGAAGATTTGTTTAGTAGTGCATACACATTTTACATAGGCTGTTAAGTACAGTATTAGTATAGATGTTTAAAAATGTCTGTCAGCTATAATCTCCACCTTTTAAAAATTAGTTTTTAGTCCATCTCATGATATACGTTTTTGCATGATTGGACTGGACTCCCAGTAGTGACCAGAGCGAGCAACAGGTCATCTTCAAGGTAAGTTAACTGAAACTGTATAATAACTTGTATATTGCCATCCACATTTCCCATCTGAAAATGTAACGACTGCTAGTATTAAACTCTGTCTAGTCAGTGATATTGATGAATACTCTCGATTAACTAACATTAGATGAAATACGTGCAAGATATATTTGATATTTATTCATTGAGATAAAGCCCTTGAGATGTACCATCTCATTTTCAAGGGTGTCCCACAATTAATTACAATCCCATGATAATAACACCAAAAACATAACATAAAAAAAAGAGAAAAAAAAAAAAAGGGGGGGGGGGGGGTAGTATCCATACATACATTTGCATATATACATAGTACAAAAAATAAATACGAATCAGTGAATCAAATCAACAAAATAATAACATCCTCAGGAAACACAAGTACAATCCAAAGTAAAAAAGGATAACAAAATTTGCTTAAAGACCTTAAATGATGTTGTGGGGACGATGCAGACACCAATAACTGAGTCGACACCTGTGATCAGAATCACCTTGATCGAGAGCCGTTTTTGGTCTCTGACCAGAATCAGAAGGTCAGGCCACATTTTTGCAGTAGAGCAGGAAGCGGATGCCTTGAGGCTATTGGACTCGTGAAATCCTCGAGTGAAATTTAAAACTATCACCAAACATTAAAGTTCATCAGATCATCCTCAAAACGATGATAGCGGACTTTTAATGAAATGTAATATTATTGCTCTTGTATAACACCCGAATCCTGTATATGTTAAGAATGCATTAATCATGGATAACCCTTTATGCTTTGAGTTATTACAAACGTACCATTACGTGTATGTTATTTGAGATGAATGAGTGAAATCCTTTCCCTTTCATTCCTTTTTAATTATACATATGTAAAATGTATCATGTTCATATTAAAATTGTATGCTTAATGCTATATGTCTGAGCACCATGGCTCATGTGAGTAAGTCACGCCAAAGTACATGTGCTAACATCAAGGACTGTCACGCAGATCCACAGACAATGCCTTATTCATCCAGCTCTTTTAGGGGCCGGAAACATTGGATGATAAAACCCATCACCACAATCATTCTTTAGGCGAGAGCAGAACGGCAGAAAGGCAGCGAAGCAGCAGCAGCTGTTAAGAAGTGGAGATGCTCCACTTCCAACTCCTCTCCGGGTCCAGTCCAGCTGGACTTGGACATTAAGATGGGTTGAGACCAGCCTCAAACTTCCCCATCTTCCGTTTACTCTTCTTTCTTTTCTTTCCGTCGAGAGTCTATAGTTAAGTTAAGTTGCGTCGCAAAACCAGTCAACACGACAACAGTTTGGCCGTCTCCAACTTAAACTACTGGACTTCACTTCACTTCAGCCTCAGAGAGGTCACTTCAACGACCAGCCAAACCCCAGCGAACTCATGTGGGAATCCCGCTCCACGGAGGGATTTCACCACATCACTAAGGAACGCAAGTACATCTTCAGATCCATTGCTGAACTGGTCTATGATCTGCTAATCATGTTAAATGATAGATAACCCTGTCTAAGACACAGTAAAGGTTGAATTGATTATTTGGTTCGCTTGGTTAGGTTTTACATCTTGAGGTTTTACATCACATCTCTCCTAAACTCTTCTTTCCTTCTATTCCTTGTCTGCAACCAGTATGAATGCGTGTGTGTATGTGTGTTTTTGTTAGTTTTGTTTGTAGTCAATAAAGTCTCTTTTGTATTGAAAGGAAAGTGACCTGTGTATACTTTTAAGCTAATGCCTTATACCCAGATCTTGATACCCTGCTTAAATATTAAAGTGTTTTACTTTAGTTCGAATAGTAATATTCATTTTTGAGTCAACAGCCCTGTCTGTTCAAACGAGCGCTGGACGAGTCGTTTGTTCAGTTCAAGAGAGTCAATTCTTTTGGAGCCGCTTTAAGTTCTGTTATATTCCCTTTGAGCTAATTTAAAGTTAACGCACTACATAATTGTGTATTACGTGTGCGAGGCCCTACAATGTAATAGATCGAATGTTAGCAGGTAAATTATTCCAATCTATTGGACCCTTAAACATAAAAGCTCTTTTACCAATAGATTTTTTACAACGAGGAACAAAAAAATAAGTCTGAACAGAATGTCTAACTTGATAACTTACGAAAAAAAATAAAAAATATTGTTGTAAATAATAAGGATACTCAAAATGAATACATTTAAATATAAATTGAAGCCAGTGAATGTGTCGTCTTGTGTGCAAAGATGGCCACTGCTGCAGATCATACATTATACAATGATTTGTGTAAAAAGAACAACCCAGAACAAGTCTGCAAAGTCTATTATATGCCGTATTAAGAGGAGCAAGATCTAATTTCGATGCAGTCTGATAAACAATAACAATAATCAAAAATTGGCAAAATAAGTTGAAGAGCAAGTTTCTTACGAACACTAAATGAAAAACAATGTCTAGACCGATATAACGTACTAATTCCAAAGTTGACTTTACTTACAATATGATTAACATGTGATTTAAAGGAAAGTTCAGAATCAAGCCACACTCCAAGGTAATTAATCGTATCAACTTCATCCAAAGAAGTACCGTCATTACATGATATAGAATAGGAGTAATTTTTTGATTTAAGTTTACGTCTGGAACCAAAAACCATAATATAAGACTTAGTTTTATTAAGCACTAATTTATTATCTAAAAGCCAATTTTGTAAGAGATTAAAATCATACTGAAGGGACAACTGAATTTGTAAAATATCAGAATCTGACACATATATGACGGTATCATCAGCATAAAGTTGAACACTACACTTATTGAGAATTAACGATAAATTATTAACATAAATAGAAAAAAGAAATGGTCCTAGTATTGAACCCCGAGGAACACATCTTTCTTGAACCAAAACATCTGAGTTAAACCCGTTTAATTCTACACACACACACACACACACACACACACACATATATATATATATATATATATATATATATATATATATATATATATATATATATATATATATATATATATATATATATATGAATAAGAATACACCATGTGTTCAAAAGTACTACACAGCCGAGACGAGACGTGCACAACTGTATCCTGCACCGTCTGCACCCAGACTCTTGGAGGACCGACAGCTAATGTTAGTCAATCAAGAGTATGCATCAATATCACAGACTAAACAAAGTTTAATGCTAGCAGTCGTTACAGAAGGGAAATGTGGATGGCAATATACAAGTTATAGCTGGCTCATCACTGAAGGGAGTCAGTACAGTCCAATCGCGCGAAACCGTAATGGGCGGGGCCAACCTGTGACCTCAATCAAGATTGACCAATAGAAAAAGGTCTTTCATCCCAGAGGGTAGATACCGCCCACTGTGCTGCAGAGTTTTCAACTCACAAAACTTTTCAACTCGCAAGCAAAGATTTTAGATCCGCAAAAACTGAAACAAAACCGAAAGCAAAATTAATGAGCACACAATGAATTAATGTGGTGGTAACTGCATAAAATGGTAATAATGAATTTTTTGCAGTGCAATTTATTTTTTATCAAGGACATTTTTTTAATTAAGTGTTTTTTTTTTTTGTTTTTTTTTTTTTAAATCTTTTATTCTTTATTTACAGTGTACCTAATTTTGGTACCTAATGTTTGTTTGAATAATAAAGACACAAAATTAACCCCGGCATACATGGGTTCAAAACTTTTCAACCTGCAAGCAAAACATTTCAACCCGCAAGCAAAGACTCTAGATGTTCAATAAATGACAGCAGAACAGAGAGCAAACTGAATGAGTGCGCAATTAAAATTGTGGTAACTGCATAATAGAAGAATAGTTTATTTTTTACAATCCAACATATTTTATTATCATTGACTTAAGTTTTTTTTAATTAAACCTTTTTTTAATTTGAAATGTTTAATTTTTTTATTACTACATACTTAATTTTTCCCTAAAACAAAATATTTTTGATTGAATAATAAAAAAACAAAACTAACTCCATACTTTTAAACCCTAAAGCAAAAACTTGAAAGTCGTAACACTAACTAACTAAATAAATAAGAGCTGCAAGTGTGTGAAATCATGCTCACATAAAAAAGGTAGATGTGACATGATACATTGTGACAAATAAGAAATTGTACTGCTTTATGCAATTTAATCATTTGTGTGCATATACTAAAGCACATGGTACAAACAGAACGACATGCTTGGATTAAATCTGGTCCACTTAAAAGTTCAGTGCAATGGAATTTGTAGAATCCAAGACAAGCAGGAATCAGAAGGACCATTAAACAATTAAAGATCAGCCAATTCTTATTTATCTTGATTGTTTGCTCATGATTGAAATAAATGCTTAAAACAATAGAATGAAGTTACGTTTAAAGACCACCTTGCCTACTTCTGGATGCCATACATTTTTTCTTCATTTTCTTATGATCTTCACATTAAACAAATAAAAATAATAATAATAATAATAAATAAATAAAATTCAACTAAGCAACATTTTATCTAAGAAATAAAGAAAACATTCATTCATTCATTCATTTTCTTTTCGGCTTTGTCCCTTTATTAATCTGGGGTCGCCACAGCGAAATGAACTGCCAACTTATGCAGCATGTTTTTACGCAGCGGATGCCCTTCCAGCCGCAACCCATCTCTGGATAATAAAGAAAATATAGTATTGCTTATTTTAAATACATGTATTATTCCTTAGCTATTGGTCCTCTGCATGTGGTCTAGTATTGGCTATTAAAAAAAGAAATCAGCAAAAGACATATTCTGGGCATGGGCAAGTACATTGACATAACACTATGATTAAGAACCAAATTCTGAACTGCATAGACAACAAAGAAGCAATTAGTTAGACCTGAAAACCTTTGTTCGCCAGAGGCTTTATCTGTTCTCACAGAAAGCCAGGTTGGTGTTCTGCTATTAGTTTCCGTAATGCCACATAAAAACATAAGACAAAGAACCTTGCTTTGAGTTGTACAGCAATGTTACCTCGCTACTTGCTACCACCGGGTTTTGCTTAAAGGTCAAGCAGAAGCTAATTATTCCCACAGCATTATGGAATTACTCAAAGCCATCCTTGGCCTTTAGACAGCCTGATAACTAATCCTCCACCTTTATACAGGGGAAGCTTTACCTTACATTATTACAAAGACTCACCTGAGCTTTGCACACATCTGAGTTTGTCACACATCCAGCTAGTGTCACAGACAAATTGCCCCAAACCAATTCGTGTCTCTGGCAATAATTATTGCCTAATAGAAGATATGAGCGGATATTGTACTGTATATTACTGCAATAAACACAAAGTAGGTTGTTCTAAATGATTAGTAAAATTCCTTTACATGACCAATTTGAAAATTTTGGAGATGGGACTTCCAGCACATTAGTGGCCATTCAGCCTCTCATTCCACACAAAGTCCACACCCACTCTATAATAGTTAAATGTGAAATCCCATAAATTGTGGGCATATCAGATAGCAATATTTGGTCACAATCATCTATAATTCGGTCCAAAGTGAGCAGATTTGACTGTAATGTCAAGTTTGCCATACAAAGTGTTTTATATACTAGTGTAATTTAAATCAAATGAAATCTACTGACCAAATACATTTCTGAAAATAAGCCAAACTAACAATGGTTGTGTCTCATATATTTGCTCTGGTGCAAATAGAAGATAATTAGGTAACAATTTATTATTTATTATTATTTGATGATCCTCCTATAGATAATCTGCTGACTATAAGTTGCTTTACAAATTCATATCTGCTTACATCTGGGCAGTATCTGTACTGTATATTGTCTTTTAAATGTTCTTAGGCAATCATTACAACATCTACAACATGTAAACATCTGTTAAATGTGTGGTCAGTAAAGTGTTACCAATGTGCTACACGTTTAGATTCTAAATGTTCAGTAGTGTAGTAGATGTGCAACAAATCCACAACAGGTTTTCAGTACCTTTGTACAACTGAGCTTTTTAATCTTTCAGTACACATTCAGATGCCTATACGTAGCAACACAACATCATTTCAAATTAAGTTCAACTATATATAAAGTTACAGTAACAAATTAGTATAGGGACAAATTCTCAATATTAACTATTAAGACAGCGGCTGTTTATTTGTTCTTATAAAGTACGCATTCTGCATCATCCTATTCTACACCCCAAACTGTCCAATACCTAAACCCAACTACTACCTTAATGAACAATTAACAAGCTGAAAATTAGGCGTTTATTAAGTCATAAAATCTGTTTTTTGGCCCACAACCCCCCCCCCCCCCCCTTTTTTTTTTTTTTTTAAATATCGCAAAAAAAAATCTAATAATAAGTTGGTGACCAATGAAATTTGAGGTAGGTGTGGATTTGACCTTTCTTCTGGGGCAAAAGAGTCATTTTTGGGACCATAGCTGGCTTGAGCACACTGCTGGCAGAATATAAAATAGATGACAGTGAGCATCAAAAATGCGAATTAAACTTGCAAAAAGCCACAGTTCTGCACAGTTCATCTTTGACACTGATTACAGTTTTTCTCAAATGCTAAAACAGATTTCACAAATGTTTCCTCCATGTTTCCCAATGTCTAAACACAACACCCTTTTCTACAGCTTCTTAAACACAACCACACCTTCTCACTTCAAAACTTAAACTTTCACACCAAAAGAGCAGCACGAAGCTTTCAAAAATGTAAACACTATACACATCATTACACACTACAGCAAAACAATTAAAAACACAATGCTCATTTTGTGAGAAGGTTCTTTGTTTCATAACTGCCCATACATATTTTTAGAAACTTTACAGTAACGGATCTTCTTAGATCTCTGCAGAGGATTAGGCATTTAGATTTGTGAGTTGTTTATGAAGATTATAAATCTATAGAAAATACTGAATGTATACTACTCAATGCAAAAACAGAATCTATTGCACACAACAGTACTCTTGAAAACATGATCAGGGTGTAAAGTTTTTTTTTATTTACTTTATTTACACACACACACACACACACCACAATCACTCTGCGCCATCATGTCGCTGAGCTGCATCGGGCCACATCCCCTCATCCACATCGCAGGCTATATTGTCTCTTGCCAGGCATCGCAGGAAAAATGCCCTGGAATGGCATAAACCTTCTATCTCCACGATGAGAAGAACTTCTCTATAGGGTTCAGGAAAGGGGAGTAGGGTGGTAGACAAGACGTTTACTGTAAAAAGTGGTAACTGTTCGTGGTGAACCACTCATTGATTTGGTTTGTTCTGTGGATGCGGACATTGTCCCAAATTATCACATAAATGTGATGTGCGGGCCCAGGATGGTGTTGTTGCCAGTCCAGGAGGATGTCTCTTAGCTCCTCTAGGAAGGTGAGGAGATGTTGGGTGTTGTAAGATCCAAAGACAGCATGCTGGTGGACAAGCCCCTCCGAACGCATACAAAGAGTAATATTGACATGGTCAATGACTGTTGCTCGCATCTCGCCTGTAATGATGGTGCGATGTTGTCTTGGGGGGTCCTCGTTGGCCTGCTCCTCTTCTTTCATGGCCAGCTCTTCTCCCTCCTTTGACTCAAATTCCCCTGACTCTGCCTTTATCCATTGTGTTTGTTTGGAATCTTCAGCAAACTGTGCACTCTGAACTTGCTTTTATACATGTGTTCACAGCATTAGCAACAAGTGTCTTCAATTTTGAGGCATTGTGTGTAATGAATGATGCCAAGTGTGTTCATTGTGTTCAAATATTGCTGACTGTGGCAAGCATTTTGCATCACATGAGCTTTCATTTGAGAATTTGTGCAGAGTTCTTTTGCAACTTGTGTTTTAGCAAGGAAAAACGTGTTTAGATTTATGAGAATGGAAGATTGTGTTTTGTGAATTGTGTCTTCATGTGAAATGTGTTTATGATATTGGGAAATGATGGCTAGATTTAGTAAATGTGTTTAGACAACTGGTCATTTGGTTTAGAGGATTGGCTTTTGTGTTTTAGCATTTGAGAAAAACTGTAATCAAACCCGATTAAACTAATTGAGTTCTGCAGGTTTGGAACTAATCTCTGGAGAGCAAACTGAGTTTGATGTGCATTTGGATTCAGTCCACTTAATGGTCATGGATACACAGAAAGGGAGATACAGAGTACCAGGATGCAAAGGTTAATGTAAAGGAGAGTGCCCAAACTCTGTCCTGGAGGGCCGGTGTCCTGCAGAGTTCAGTTGCAACCTGCCAATACTTTTCAAGTATGCTAGTTAGAGCTTGAATAGCTGGTTCAGGTGTGTCTAAGTGGGGTTAGAGCTATACTCTGCAGAACACCGGCCCACCAGGACTAAGCTTGGCCACCCTTTGACCTAAAGACAAGTGACGAAAATGTGGCACCCACCTCTGCTTCACATCCACCAACAACTGCTTTCTGAGGTTCCAATGAATAATAAACATTGGTAAATAAGTACATTCAATCAGTACCCTACAGGAACACCTGTACATCATTTAGTTTTTGATAAAATATTACTTGTTGATATTATGTAAAATTAAAACTTTTTCTAATGTATTCATGGCTGGTTTGTTCCTCATTTCACATATAATATTATACAGAAAACCTTGGTGTTTTAGTGCCCTATTAGCCTGTTGTTGTTTGTGAGGCAACAAACCAAAATCTGATGGGGGTCTAGGGGGAAACACATTTTATGGCACCCCCAAGCACCCAGAAATTAGGGGGATTTTTTTTCTCCTAAAACAAAAATTCATGCCATAGAGGGTTAAGGTAAATATATCAGCTCATCTGTTGTTACATTAGTCTCATCAAAATGACATGAAATTCTAAGAAATGCTGTTAAATGACAAGCCAGCATCACAGACAACATGGACAGCAAACTACTAGTCAGTAAATGTTCAGCAGACAGTCAACAGACTGGTGCAAATATTTGTCATAATTTTTCACCATAAAATTCCCCCCCCCCAAAGAAAAAAAAAAAAAAAGCTGTGGCTGCCAGAAATGTGCAATTGAAAAAACATAAAAATGTACATTTATACATTGTTGATGCCCCATTTACTGTATAAGCATTAAAATCTACATTTTACCTTTTTGTAATTAACAAAAAAAAAAAAAACACCACTAAAAACAGATCGAGATGTGAAGGCTACATCATGAGCAAAAGCCCTTCACAAACAACTTTTCCCCGAAATCAGAATTTTACTAATATGTATGATTTGTCATCAAAAGTTCTTAGTGGTAATGTGTGTTAAGGTCAAGGTAATCAGCCTAACATTCAAGTATCATGTCTAGTTATCCTTCTCAATTTAAACATTAAATGTAAAACAATACATGTGTTCTATGGTTAAATAAATTAATATAAGTAAGGAATACGTAGGTAGGGAATTGACAAAAGCATTCATTTTCTAATCAATTGTTAAACAAAGATGCAGTCACAACATAATGTGAAGTGGCTGTTACACATAGGATGTGCATTATTTTCTAATAGTTCCACAGATTGGAGTGGATTATTCCACTTATACTATGGTAACTGCACCTCAAGACACTGTTTGGATGTTGTATTTCAGATATTTTCAGTTTATTTTTACCTCAAACTGCTCCTGTGTGTAGCACTAGATTTTTGCACATGTTATCCAAAGCCTTCTGTTTTGTTTTGATGTGATTTATGACTGTTGTACCTGTGAAATAACTAAAATCATTCAGCAGAACTGATATGGAATGGTCAAAACCTGCCTGGAACTACTACTTTAGCTGTGTTTATCTGAAAATAAGTTTACACTTTAGAATGTTCATTATAGCCAATCAGAATTAACCATTCACAATTTCCAAATAGTCAATTTGACCCATGTGTAAAAATGAAGTATAAAACTAAAATTGCGTTTGTTTATGAAACAAAAGGGAAAACAGTACCCATAATTAGTTGTAAAAGATGTATAAATATTGGTCATTTTAGACCCATGTGTAAAAAATGATCTTTAAATGCAAAACTGTATGTTTATAAAATTCATTCATTCATTTTCTTTTCAGCTTAGTCCTTTTAATTAATCTGGGGTCGCCACAGCGGAATGAACCGCCAACTTATTTAGCATATGTTTTACGCAGCGGATGCCATTCCAGCCGCAACCCATCACTGGGAAACACCCATACAGTCTCATTAAACACATACACTACGGGCAATTTAGCTTATCCAATCCACCTGTACCTTGCGTCTTTGGACTTGTGGGGGATACCGGAGTACCCGGAGGAAACCCATGCGAACGCGGGGAGAGCATGCAAACTCCACACAGAAATGCCAACTGACCCACTGCGCCACCACATCGCCATGTTTATAAAATGAAGAAGGAAAAAAAAACAATTAGTTTTCAAAGTCAAAAACAACATATTTAAAGATAATTTGTAATAATAAATGGATAAAAACATATTTTGAAAATTCTGCAAAGAAACATTTAGCAATGGTTGAAATAACATACACTCTCAGAAATAAAGGTACGCAAGCTGTGACTGGGGTGGTACCTTTTCAAAAGGTACAAATTTGTATCTAAAAGGTCCATATTAATACCTCAAGGGTACATATTAGTACCTAAAAAGTACAAAAGTTTTCCTCATAATTTTTTTGGGTACTAATTTATACTTTTGAGGTACCAATATGAACCCTTGAATTACAAACGTGTACCTTTTGAAAAGGTACCACCCCAGTGACAGCTCGTGTACCTTTATTTCTGAGAGTGTAGGGAATAAATATGAGTTATTTTAAATCCATCTTGTGCATTAGAAGTGTAGTGTCACACACACAAAAAAAACAATGTATGAATGTATGACATGTATTAAAAATGTATGAATAAAAAACTTTAAGGATTTGTGATGATCAAAAGCAAGTTAATTCCTTGAATACTGTCTGATGAAATTAATTTATTGCAAAAGTCAAGAAAATATAAAGTCAATCGGGTCACTTTAGACAACTGTAGTGCATCAAATTATTAATCCACTCTTGGATAAACAAGAGCTAAAATGCTTAATGTTATTTTCATTAACTAGCTTAACAAAGATAAATAAATATTGTACTAAAGTTATTGGGTCACACTTTATTTTGATGGTCCGTTGAATTTAAGATACATTGCAACTAATTCTCAGTAGATTATAAGTAGGTTGTTAGGTTGGGGTTAGGGTTGGGGTTGGGGTTAGGGTTAGTGTAAGTTGACGTGTACTTGCAAAGTTTCTTATAGTCAGTTAAATGTCTGTTGAAGGATTGTTAAATGTCAGTATCAACAGATATTAAACTGAGAGTCTACTAATACTCAAATGGACCATCAAAATAAAATGTTACCAGTTATTGTTCATTATTATTATTTGTTCAGTTTAGTTACGACATTAACTATCTAATGGAACCTAATTGTAAAGTGTTACACTGTTTTTGTAATAAATAAAAAAAACAGTGAGTGTGTTTGTGTGTGCGCGAGGGCATCCACAGCTATTTTAGTTGTAGTTTTCAGTTTGAATTAAATGTGATGAGAGATAAACACTGACATATATTATGTATATTATGTTTTGTGGTGCACAACAAACACAAAGCCTGGAATACATGTTAAGATTGATTCTGAGTACTTTTTTTCTTTTGTAGAATTTTTCCTTTGTAATAAATAAAATTGTGGACAAGAGTCTTTTTATTATTATTATTATTGTTTTAATTATTATTGTACTGACAGGACCTTCAGAGGCAGAATTGATTATGAGATGACCATTTACAGATCTCCAGTTTTTGAAAAGATTTTTTTTTTTGGTATTTGACTCAAGCTCATTTCCTTAGCTGATAAAAGGTTGCCCTTAGTGAAAATGATAATACAAATTCAATATTAACAATTCCATTAAATATAATTTAACATGCCTATTAACATACCTATATGTACCATTATAAATGCTCAGGAAATCACAGAGGACTGCACTCTGTTATCTGAATAAATTGATTATGACTTACCACTGAGCAAGGAGAAGCTGAGAGAAAAAGAGGTCTTGAGCATAAAAGATATTGGTTCCACTAAATCAATATAAAGCAGCTCTCCATCTTCACTGTGAAAGACCTTGAAAGATTTGAAAGAATATTTTCAGTCACACACAGAAGTCCTCTGAAGTTGTCTAAATAGATCAAATACAATAGCCACTTTTGAGATTAGGGTTAAATGTAGGCACCTATCAAGTGTCATTAGTTCTGCATGGTGGAACTAAGGTTATTCTGAAATGCAAAGGAAATGCAGGCTGGCCCATCGTGGCATTCATTTTTGGACCATAGTGACCATATTTAAGCATGGAAGAGGCAAAATTGTCCAAAAAAATGTAGCACTTGTCTGAATTACACACCATTAAAATCAATCAATTGGTATGTCTTGCACAAAATTATGTGAATTTTCTCTGCGCATTTTATTGCAGTAAAGTTCCAACAAAGTGATAGCAATAATATAAACATAAAAGTAGTCCGTTCAACTCAAACTACTTAGCAGGGTTTCTGAACTTATTAATGATGCATATACATTTGGGCCATTTAATGCTATCTACAACAGCTCCTAAGTGAAGTTTCACAAACTAATTTCGAGAGGAGCACGTGATATGACTAACTCTCTTATCCAGGGCTTAAAAACGAAAAAAAAAAATCCAATCGGTTCACTCCGAGCAGAATTTATGTTTTTTTTCGTTTCTGTTTTTGCGTTCCCTATTAAACAAAATGTTCCGAAAACGGTTTTCTAGAAAAAAAAAAAAACGGTTAAGAACGTTATTTTATTACTAAGTATTGCAGGGCTCTAGTGCCCTGATTTCTTAATGGTGCAACTAAAAATTCTATTCGAGGGGTAAAATTAAATAAATTTTCGATAAGTATCATTAAGAAACATTTATAATATGAACTTGCTTTTGGTTAAATCTATACCAGCTTTGCGCACTTATACGCGCTTTCCCTCAACAGCAGCGCAGTTGACACACGCTTAAGGCGCTACACACAGCCCCAGTTTCCGCTTTTTTATTTATTTATTTATGACATCATTTAAATTGATTATTAAACAGTATACACTACAGCTGCTTTTCACTGGCCCACTACATTCTTACGAACACATTTTTTATTAAAGTTATTATTGCGTGGGGCAAAAGGATTAATTTTAGCAGGGACGCACCTGCCTGTCATTTTTACATTAGTTTTTCAGTTAGGGGTTTACATAACTAATAAAAATGTCTAGTTGGACAGCTAAAATTGACAAAATGCAGAACCCTTTGAATGTTTGCTTTCATTTTTACTAAAGCGCACTTTTACAGTTGTGAAAAGACACATCCCATTATGCAGCAGCAGCCTCAAGTCAGGACACTTTAAAAAATGCCTTTTGAGTTTAAAGATGATCGGCTTGCGAAGTCAAGTTTACAGTGTTATAAATGAAATAGGTATATGGTGCGTGCGTAAGTAGATTTGCTGCGCATCCACCTCTCACATGCGGGTAGGCTAAATGATAATCTTTAAAAAAATATGTAATTTAGGCTATACTGCTATTTGCTCATGCAAAATTAAACATCAGAAAATATACTGCCTATTTTATCGACTTAAATACAGTTAGCATATCGATTTTATTTTGTCTTGTAGCTCATGTCATGGCCCTAAAAATGAAAATGTAACCTGAAAACAAGTTATTAAATTAGGCTAAATAAATAAATAAAATGACGGGTAGGCCTAACCTAATAGTTTATGGTGGCGTTTCACGAAAATAAAAACCCACTCATGATAGCCTAACATAAATCTTAATATTTACCGTTAAAATTATGATAAAAGTTATATAACCTGATGAGTCGCGCGTTATGCCAAAATTTAACCAATTTTCACGGTAATTACTGTGAATTTCTTATTTTAGATATCTTTTTTTAGCTATTTTTTCTGGCTAATGCCTTAATGTAACTAAGTTACACATTTAGCTACTATTTTTTTTAATGTTTTATCATTTATATATAAGATTGTAACATTTCACTTTTTCCTAACACTGATAGATGATTAGTTAAAGAGTGATGACGGTTATGCTTCACTATATTTATTTCCCAGCACACACAAAACGTTCCCAGGACGTTCTCGGAACGTTCCCTGAAGGTTTTCAGAACGTTCTGGGAACGTCCCCACAACAAACACCCTAACGTTCCATGTTGGTTAGCCAGGAAAGTTTTCTTGACGTCAGTAGGACGTTCCCTGCAGGTTCGCGGAACGTTCCCCTGCCGGTTTGCAGAATGTTCCCAGGAGGTTCCCTGCAGGTTCACGGAACGTTCCCGTGACGTCCCCTGCCGGTTTGCAGAATGTTCCCTGCAGGTTCCCAGAACGTTCCCGGGACGTCCCCTGCTGGTTTGCGGAACGTTCCCGGGACGTTAGCGCAACGTTCCCAGAAGGTTCCCTAAACAGTCTTCAAATGTCTGCATTAACGTGCTTACACACAAATAATCAGACCAAAGAATTAACTTTTTTCATTGTTTATTGTTCAGAAAACACAGATAGTATGAACCATAACTGGTACATTTTAAAAATAGACATTTTAAACAACAAAACTGAATTGCAAACATTTACAGTGTAATAAATTACACACAATATCAGGCTAATTCTTAGAATATATATATATATATATATATATATATATATATATATATATATATATATATATATATATATATATACACACACAAAACAAAAGTTAAACAACAAAAATACTATATTGATTTGCAAAAGTTATTCATTTAATATAATTATTTAAATATAATATATATTATTCTAAGAATTATATATATATATATATATATATATATATATATATATATATATATATATATATATATATATATATATATATATATAAACATATAAATATATACACACACACACACATTACATGACATTTTAAACAACATAATTGATATTCTTATATTAAGTGTAATAAATATGATTCATAACTGGTAAATTCTTAAAATAATTAGCATTTGGACAACATTTATAAAAATAAGACATTTTAAACAAAAATATATGCATGTTTCAGGTGTGATAAATAATATTCATATAAATATCATCCATAACGCTCTGGTTACTAAGGTAACCCTCGTTCCCCGAGGGGGGGAACGGAAATGCTATGTGGAAACTTCCACTATGGGGGGATTTCGTTCAGAAAGCCAATCATCTGAAAGAGTATGTAAACGGGCCAATGAAATGCCAATGAGTTGGCAGCTTCAGCTTGCGCACCTGATGCTCGTTGCAATTAATCTTGCTATATGAGCACAGAGCTAGCAAGCCAAAGCATCCTTTTTGTAGCTGAAGCGACTTCGTCTCAACAGCCAAGGGGCAATCATTATGGCGAAGGGACATAGCATTTCCGTTCCCCCCCTCGGGAAACGAGGGTTACCTTAGTAACCAGAGCGTTCCCCTTCGGAAGGGGAACTTCAATGCTATGTGGAAACTTCCACTATGAGAAATGTATGGAAAACGCCATAATGATTGAACCTTACCTTCGCCCCCGATGAGAGGTTTGCCAGGCAAAGAGAGCGTGAGCGCACCGTCATCACCAGAGGCGCGGTCTTCCAACGTGTTCCCTGGCCCTTACTTATCCCACTTCAACAGAAGATTTACAGATTTAGATATATTTTTCGGGAGCCGCAAGTGCGTCTAGAATATCTAGGAATTAATACGACAGTACGTTGGGAAGCGTGCAGTCCCGATAGGGAGGACGCTGCGGAGGCCACCTGCTACCCAAGTGGGGAGACTGGGGCAAATAGCATATGAACTAACCCTGAGAAGGGAGAGTAAGCATATGAAAATAAGATGGTTAGCGGTTAGGAAAGACACGGGTCCGCCTGTGAGGGGGGACTGCACCGTGGCAGTATAAGCGTATGGGATCGCCTAGTGGGGATCGCGCATAGCAGGCACCTATACCCAGAACGCGGGCTGACCAGCGGGCAGACCTACAACATAATGGGCCAGCGTCTGACTCCTCCGTTGAGCCAGATGCTGTGGGCCGCGGAGGAATCTCTGCAGGGTTTGCCAGCGGGGAACTTTACTGACAGAGAGAATAAGCGCACGTATCTCCGTATTAGAAAGAATGGCGCAGCAAGCGTATTTAAACACCTTCACCGAGTTGTTTCCTCAATCACCAAGGGTTACCTAATACCCTTGAGGAAACCGGCTCCACTCGCAGATTGTAAAATCTTGCAAATGTGTTAGGTGTCGCCCAGCCCGCAGCTCTGCAGATGTCTGTTAGAGAGGCGCCGTGTGCATGCGCCCAAGAGGATGCTATGCTCCGAGTGGAGTGTGCTCGAACCCCTGGGGGACACGGCTCGCCCTGGCTCTGGTAAGCGAGGGAGATGGCATCCACTATCCAGTGGGCCAACCTCTGTTTAGATACGGCACTTCCCTTCTGCCGACCACCGTAACAGACGAAGAGCTGCTCAGATGATCTGACGCTCTGAGTGCGGTCCAGATAGATTCGCAAAGCGCGAACTGGACAAAGTAATGAAAGGGCTGGGTCTGCCTCCTCCGGGGGCAGCGCTTGCAGGCTCACTACCTGGTCTTTAAATGGTGTGGTAGGAACCTTGGGCACATATCCAGGCCGGGGTCTCAGGACAACGTGAGAGTTAGCCGGCCCGAATTCTAGGCACGAGTCACTGACCGAAAATGCCTCCAGGTCCCCAACCCTCTTGATAGAAGCCAACGCGATCAGCAGAGCTGTCTTCAGGGACAGAAATCTTAAAGATACTGAGTCGAGTGGTTCGAATGGATCTGTGCGCAAGCTCGTGAGAACGAGGGTAAGATCCCAAGAGGGCATGAGAGGGGGGCGGGGTGGATTAATTCGCCTAGCGCCTCTGAGGAACCGGATGATGAGGTTATGCCTTCCCACGGTGCTGCCAGCCACCGCGTCATGGCGAGCAGAGATGGCAGCCACGTAAACCTTGAGTGTGGAGGGCGACAGCCTGCTCTCCAGCTTCTCTTGGAGAAAAGAAAGCACAACGCTGATCTGGCAAGTTCGGGGGTCTTCTCTGCGAGAGACGCACCATTCAGTGAATAGACTCCACTTCAGGGCGTACGCGCGCCTCGTTGAGGGGGCTCTCGCCTGAGTGATGGTATCAACCACCGCCATAGGTAGGTTACCTAAGTCTTCCTCGCGTCTAAGGACCACACGTGGAGGTTCCAAAGATCCGGGCGAGGGTGCCAGATGGTGCCCTGTCCCTGAGAGAGTAGGTCCTCTCTCAAAGGGATCTGCCAGGGGGGGGCCGTCGCGAGGAGTGAGAGTTCTGACATCCAAGTCCGGTTGGGCCAGAGAGGCGCAACTAGCAAGACCTGTTCCTCGTCCTCCCTGACCTTGCACAAGAGCTGCGCGAGCAGGCTCACTGGGGGAAACGCATATTTGCGCATGCCCCGAGGCCAGCTGTGAGCCAGTGCATCCGTGCCGAGAGAGCCCTCGGTCAGGGAAAAAAACCACTGGCAATGAGCGTTCTCGGGGGAAGCAAACAGATCGACCTGGGCTTCCCCGAATCGCGCCCATATCAGCTGAATCGACTCGGGGTGGAGTCTCCATTCTCCTGGACGTAAGAGCTGCCGTGAGAGCGCGTCGGCTGCACGGTTGCGTTTGCCTGGAATGTGAATGGCGCGCAGCGATTTCAGCCGCGTATGACTCCAGAGGAGCAGACGGCGGGCGAGCTGAGACATACGGCGAGAGCGGATACCCCCCATACGGTTGATATATGCCACCGTCGTCATGCTGTCCGTCCTGACCAGCACGTGTTGTCGCTCCAGCACCGGTAAAAAACGGCGGAGAGCGAGGAACACTGCCAACAGCTCTAGGCGATTGATATGCCAATGCAGCTGGGTATCCTTCCACAGGTCCGCAGCTGCATGCCCGCAACACACGGCACCCCAGCCCGTGCTGGAAGCATCTGTTGAGACAACAACATGACTGGACGCCTGTCCTAGAGGCACTCCGGCCTCAAGATCTAACCGCGATCTTAACTGCGCAACAGTCATGCCATCGCAGTGACGGCATGAGCTGCCCGCGAGCACCGCATTAACATGCTGGACCCCCAGACATGCCACGCAGTGCTCGTGCCCATCATCCGGGGACAGGAAACCACCGCATCCAGAAATGCACGGTCGGAGCGACATCTTGAAAAAGACGCGCTGCACGACCGTATTGCTCTTTTAGGTGTAAGTGCAATTCAAATCGCTCGGGGAGGACCGGACCCAAAGGACGCCAGGCAAGGGAGAGACCCAGCTCGACCGTCTGCCACCGCGTGTACCACACTCTGGACCGGGAGACCGCTCTCGTTCACTCTCTCTCGCAGATTTATCAGGAAATCGGCTGGAGGAACCCTCATCGACTCTCTCAGAAGGCTGTGAAGTCGTCTGAAGCGAAAAGGATGCTTTGGCTTGCTAGCTCTGTGCTCATATAGCAAGATTAATTGCAACGAGCATCAGGTGCGCAAGCTGAAGCTGCCAACTCATTGGCATTTCATTGGCCCGTTTACATACTTTTTCAGATGATTGGCTTTCTGAACGAAATCCCCCCATAGTGGAAGTTTCCACATAGCATTGAAGTTCCCCTTCCGAAGGGGAACTAGTAAATTACTTTTAAAAATATGCATTTGCAGAAGAATATATTTGTAAATAAGACATTTTAAACGACAAAGTACACAATTAATTTGCAAATGTTTCAAATGTAGTGAATCACACTAATAATATATTCCATGACTGGTAAATTATTTAAATAATTTGCTTTTGCAGAAAAAAAATACATAAACAAAAATTTTGAACAGCAAAACTGATTAACAAATGTTTTAAATGTAGTGAATCACACTAATAGTATATTCCATGACTGTTAAATTATTCAAATAATTTGCATTTGCAGAAAAAAATACATATAAACAAAATATTTTAAACAGCAAAACTGATTAACAAATGTTTTAAATGTAATTCATTATATAAATTTTAATATCATAAAAGAGAGAGAGAAACCTTTTAAAATTAAAATCTAATATTGGACATTTATCTGCATTGTTTGTTTACCATGTTTAAAATTATGTGGGCCTGACTTTAAAACCACTAAAAATAGCTTCCTAGGTCACATTTTAGTGTCTCACCTGCCTTTCACCTTCTGCATTGTTCAAAGGATTTAGCAAACTTTTGGCTTGAGTTAATTGTATATTACAGGCAATAATAAAAAAAAAACATAAAAAATGGTCGATAGTAGTGAGAGAAATTGTCTAAGGATGTTACAAAGCTCAGATTTCTTGTTAGTTTCTGTTTTAAACTGTAGGCACCAAAGATGTAATTCTGATGCAACTGTCTTCATGTTCAAGCTTCAAGGGTTGCTTCACCAGGTAGTTCACCTGTAAAAACAAAATGTCAGTAATAAACAACAATTATTATTCATTTTGATAGCAGCTGGAAAAACTGTCTACTTGTTTGCATTAAAGAGTCAAACAATCACATACATAGAGAGAGATAGTAGACGTGCACTTCATTTATAAGTGCACAATCAACAAAGTGCTCAACCTATACATGTTTACCTCTCACAAATCTTTCATTTAAATTTATATTTTCTATAGGAAGCTTTACAATATCATATTTGTGCATACACATTAGATTAGTCAGTACTGAAGCCAAATCTGGAGCATAACTTATGACGACAGTGCAAAATTAGTACACCCAAATTTATGTTAGAAAAATATTGAATAAAACATTTAAAAAGTTCAATTTAAAATAAACAAAAAATCCTACAAATTAGTTGACATGTTGTCATTTTTTTTTTTAAATATTTTGCATAAATTTAAAGTACATATTTATATTTTCACACTAACAAACCATTTAAGAAGTTATTAATGACTTTAAATTGTAGCATTATTATCTTTTTATTTGTAAAGATGTTCAATGACTAAACACGCACGCACGCACACACACAATACTTATATTCACTCACACACAAAAATGTAACAAATCCAATATAAATTATGAAAATACATATTTATATTTTGCACTAACAAACCATTTAACAAATTATTAATGACTTTAAATTGTAGCATTATTAATGGGTTAGTTCACCAAAATATTATTTGTATATTTAGATAAATTACTCTCATGTTGTCCCAAACCCCGAGACCTTTGTTATTTTCTGAACAAATTATGATATTTTTTTAATTAAATCGGAGATTCCCACAACCATAGACAGCAAGGATTCAGACACAAGTCCAGAAAAGGCAACAAAAAACTTTCTCAAAACAGACCATGTACCTTCAGGGTTTTAAATGAATATTATCAAGGAATAATTTTTCCACGCTCGTAAAACAAATATAACAACTTTGATCAACAGTTTCTTTTCTTCCGTGTCAATATAAGACATGTTCAAGAGAGTGCTGTGCTTTTTATTGTGTGTCAAGCTGCTGAAGTGTTACTTCGTATGACCAGTGCCATACTGCCACCCATACTGGCACAGAGGAGAAGAAACTGTTCAATAAAGTTATTATTCTTGTTTTATGTGTGCATAAACGTATTCTCATAGCTTCGTAATATTTTGATTGAACCACTGAAAGCATATGGTCTGAGGATTTGTTTGGGTTCCTGTTCTGGATTTTGAGGAGCCTGGAACCTTGTAGTCTATGGAAGATGAGAGAGCTCTCAGATTTAATCTAAAATATCATAATTTGTGTTCTAAAGATAAACAAAGTAGATTTGGAATTAAACAAAAATAAGTAATTAATAGCTTAATTACTTTTTTAATGATCTAATCCTTTAATTATATTTAAATGTCAGTTATTCTTATATTAAATATGTTTATGAACATCAGTGAAAAAAGTACCTGTATGTACATCAAAAAAATCCAGCAACCTGTGTCCGGATGGACCTTTGTTTATCTGCGGTTAAGCAAAAGGTGGAAAAAAGAGAAAAAATAGTGATTATGATTTAAATATTGTACATAACCCATATGTTTGGGTCTGGAGGAGGTCAATCTGACCCCGGTGCTCTACGTTGAGTGTGAAAATGAAAAATTGATCCAAAACAAATGATTATGATTGACTAAGATTGGCAATGAATAATTCAGAAATGTGCTTCAACCTGCTAAACAAGAGCTGTGGAAATGAGAAAAAATTAAAACACTGTTTTAAAAAAGTTTTAATAATCAAACAGTGATTACTGGCTAATCAATATCGAAGGGTTTCTTAAACTTGAAAGCTCATGCTACTCTGTTGCAGGATTGTACCTGGCAGATTGTTGTAATACTGGAGATCTTGATCAGTTGATTCAGCTCTGCTCAACTGGGGCTGGATGGAGATCAGTACTGAAAAGAGAAAAAGATATTATTTGTGGTATATCCCTAAAAATTTAAGAATGTGTAATGATATCTAAAAATGCATAAGATGATAAGAGGAGTAATGCATTTAGAGAGACTTTTCAATTCAATTTAAAAACACGATTTTAACATTATTTTCATTATTTAAATAAACTTGAATACAATTATGACATTACTTGGTTGGGTTTAGAGGATAGAATATATAATTTGTATATTATAAATCATTATGTCTATGAAAGATTCTTATTAACCACATTTGTGTGTGTGTGTGTAAAACCTATATATATATATATATATATATATATATATATATATATATATATATATATATATATATATATATATATATATATATACACAAGGCCAATGAGCCTCTCTTCTCCCAGCTTGTTACAAAAGCTTGTTATACTTGCTCTAGACTTTGCCTACAAAAAGAGATGACGTTAATTACATCCTAAAATTAACTGTTTAACGTTAGCCTCAGAGATGGGAAGTCGTTATGTACTTAAGTAGTTTTTTCGGGTATCAGTACTTTACTTGACTACTTATTTTTTTGACTACTTTTTACTTTTACTTCTTACATTTTTACACAAATATCTGTACTTTCTACTTCTTACATTTTTTAAACCACGGTCGTTACTTTCGTTTTTATGTGTTTGGTGGCGCGATCTATATTATTTCTTATCATTGCGCAATAATATGAGCGTATTTTTGATGCAGTCAGTCTCTTTTTCCTCATTGCGCGCCTGCGTGCTGCAGCGCGTGGCTTCTTCAAGCCTATCGCGCACAGTACATGGCCTAGCCCTAGTTCATGAAGATTACTATGAGAAAGGCTAGGATTACTATGCAGTGACAGAGGGAGTCGGCGAATTTAACATGATGACTGATGCTGCCCTGTTTACACGGTAATAAGACAACTTTTCCTCGTTCGGATCACAGGTAAACGAGACACATTCCAGTCAAAAACATGCTGTTTAAATGCTTAAGCCTTTTGTCCACTTCCGATCATACTGCACGGGCTTTCTCTGGTCTTTCATTCTAATACCGCGAAAATAGTGCTTTTTGTAAAGATTTGTACATTTAGGACTAAAACAATCAAATACTTTATAAAAAATAACGGTGCACTCTGGAGGGCTGTTCTGGTGTAAACTATGGCAATATTTTTGCTGTTTGTACTGTAATTTGTTGCCAGATCATGTCATTCTGATACAGAAAGGAAAAGAGAGCACTGCATAGCACAAAGAAAAAACAAAAGTAAAAATGTGAACGGGACAACCTCCTTTTAGACCTTTATTAGAAAAAGTCAAGATTCACCTAGGAGAAATGTAAAAAATGCATTATGACTAAATATTAAGACAACTTGTTCGGGCATTTGAACTATTAAATGTTGTGGGGGTGAGTCTATTCAACAGAGATAAAATAATACATGTTGATCAACATGACATAAGCAACTGATAATATAGGAAACATCAGAGAATTGCACATAATCATTTGTATGGATGAACAAAAGCATTTGCAACTTGTTCATAATGAGAAACTGCTTTCTGATGTGCACAAGTGACACAATGATGATCTGAAGATTGAACAGGGAGTTTTGAGAATTTCAATTCTAATCTGAGAAATGGACCAAAGTGACTGAGAAAAACTGTAACAGAATTAATGTTTATCCATTAAATAAAATAACCACAATACCTGAAAAAAAAACACTGAAATAGCAGGTTATATATGAGAGCTACTCTCTGAAGAGAATAAGAAGCTTTAGCCTAATGCAAAAAAAATTGTTTACAGTCATATCTGATTCTGTATTTATTTTAGCAAAAGACAAAATCATCATGAATGGCAGCTGTTATTTTTGATCTAACAGCGGCAAAACTACATGCTGAACACTGTGAGTTTGTGTCAGGATGATTACCTACCTACAGGATCTCACTTGTTATCCTTCAGCTTCGTCCCTGAATTATCAGGGGTCGCCACAGCAGAATGAACCGCCAATTATTCCAGCATTTGTTTTACGCAGCGGATACCCTTCCAGCTGCATCCCAGTACTGGGAAACACCCATACACACTCACATTCACACACACACTTATAAACTACTGCAAATGTAGTTGAATTATTATTCGCTTATACCGCATGTCTTTGGACTGTGGTTGAAATGAGTACTTTTTACTTTTTTACTTTTGTACATTTTTCAGGCGGTACTTCTGTACTTTTACTTAAGTACAAAAGTGTAGTCAGTACTTCTACTTTTACCAGAGTCGTTTTAAACATGAGTATCTGTACTTCTACTTAAGTAAAGGATGTGTGTACTTTTGCCATCTCTGCAAAAAGTACACTATAAAAGTATATCTGTGCGAAGTTGGTTAAATGTGATTGCATTTATTGATAAAGATAAAGTTACTGTACTCACGTTGCCATTCTACAATATACCAGCTCATATAGCCACCTCGAAGGTTTGGTTGAACAGCAGTTCAACAATAAATCAAACTAACACCATTATGACTGTAAAATGATTTAAGTTAATAGATTTGTGTGGTTTTAGAAGATAATATAGCCTCAGACAACGGACTCTGGTTAACGTAACGAGTTGACCGTTATAAATTAACCGTTTGCATTTAAATAGCAAGTACCGTATAATCTGATTAATGGTCTCATTAACCTTTACATTCGGTATAAGAATTTCGGTTTATGAACAAATTCACAAGGATTTTGACCTCAAAAGTGCTCAAAAAATACCGAAAACAAAAGACAATTGATAAACCTACCTGATTAGCGCAGCTGGCTGATGACGTCAAGAAGCTGAGTCGGCGTCTGAGTGACAGGTCTTGCATGCAGAGTTCCAGCCGCCCGTCATTGGTTTGAATTAATCACGTGATACAGTCGACGTCGACGACACATATAAATATTATATCTAAATTACAATACTATACATTTTTAAATAAAAAAATAAATCATCAAATTATATTACAGATCCAATGTCCAGAAACAATAAATAAATAAATAATATATTTTTTAAAACACACGTGTGTGTTACTATAACAACAGAAAACTATCTGGGAAGGTTCTCTCTAGGTTATGAAAATAACATACAAAAAACTATATGGAACGTTCTGGGAAGGTTCTATTTTGGTTATTAAATAAAATATGAAAATAACCTTCAGGGAACATTCTGGGAAGGTTCTTTTTTGGTTGTAAAATAAAACATGAAAATAACCTGCAGGGAACGTTCTGAGAAGGTTATCTATATGTTACCAAAATAGAACCAACAAATAACCTACAGGGAACATTTTAAGAAAGTTCTCTTTTGGTTATAAAATAAAACATGAAAATAACCCACAGGGAACGTTTTAAGAAGGTTCTCTTTTGGTTATAAAATAAAACATGAAAATAACCTACAGGGAACGTTCTGAGAAGGTTATCTCTATGTTACAAAAATAAAACCAACAAATAACCTACAGGGAACGTTCTGAGAAGGTTCTCTTTTGGTTATAAAATAAATCTCAAAATTAACCTACAGGGAACGTTCTGGGAAGGTTCTCTCGGGGTTATGAAAAAAAATCGAAATAAAACCTAGAGGGAACGTTCTGGGAAGGTTATATTTTGGTTACCAAATAAATAACCTACAGAGAACGTTCCCAGAACGTTCTTATTTGGTTCCCAACAAAATAACCAAACGGGAACCACATGAGAACGTTAGGGGATAGTTATGTGTTTGCTGGGTTACCGGTTATAGAATAGTCTAACCGTGAGTCAGCTTGCATGTGTGGGCATAGTTTGATGTCTTTACCTAAAACTTTAAACATTTATATTATTTGAAATAAAACGGAAAGAAATAGGGAGAATAAAATATGATTTAAAGCACTCGTTTGGTGCTGAAGCCATGATCTGTCTATGTAAACAGTATCGTTGCATAACTTTCACTGATAAAATGTACCAGTAAAAGTGAAACTGTACATATTATTATCATCAATATAAAACATATATTAATGCAAAGTAATAATGAATAAGTGAATAAATAGCATAAATAGTATAAAAGGAACAAGAGGGACCAAAATCAGTCACCAGGTCTAATGCCCCCCTATGGGATTAAAATGCCCCCTCAGTTATGACATCATGGCGCTGGGCCTGAGCTGCATGCACTGCTGAAAGACTTTTTTTCTGCTGCACTTCGAATAACGACATGCTTAATATCATCGATGTCCACAATCCACAACTTATCCATGAAACAAGATCTTGCAGACTCTTTGAACAACGAGGAAAAACTGCACTTTTTCATTCAAAGCCCAAACGGCTCGTTTTGTAATTTAATGCCGGCTATCCCACCTGAAGGACGGTTATGGCGTGTTTTAAGGTAGTCTGCCGTCACCGGAGAAAGTCAAATCTTTCTTTAATTTTTTTGGCCTTTTGTTTGAAAGCTTTAGTGGCACTGTATCTGTCCAAGATAATGTTGTTTGATTTAAATTATAGCCTATATATGCGCCACTAAACAAGTCAAAGGAATAAATGAATAAATAAAATTAATATGGATTCTTAAATGTCGATATTGTTTTTACTCAAAAAAATAACATGTTTTATAAAAATAAAATGAGCATGTAAAAAGTAACATGTTTTTGGGTTTGTTTGTTTGTTTGTTTGTTTGTTTTTTTTGTTCTCTGTGATCTTTAATATATACTGGGTAGCTACGCAAAATATTTTCTAAAATGTCAAGCAGGAATTTGTCGATAGCTTTAATTATGAAGACAATAAAATATTAAAAATAACTAAAATAAAATGATAAAAATACAAAGATAAAAAGAGCAGCATTTTGTTAAATATAATATCCTTTATATGCTTTATATCCTGCAATGTGTTGCTTCATATTCGTTTTTATTTCACTTGATGCATTAGTTATTTAATGTTTGAATGCTGAAAGAAATAACAGCCATCGTTTAAATGGTTATTTTACCATCAAAATGTAGTATATTTTATATCATTAACAACTTTTGATATAAAACCGCTGTAATTTAATTGATTGTTAAAAATGAAATAATTTAAGTGCTATATTATTTATTAGTGAAAGTGTCCACTCACTTTTGACAAGGCCCATCAAAAAATATATTTCTGCCACTATAATACAAATACACTATTATTGTTGCATTATCATTGTTTATTTTTCTGTTATGTATGGGGATTTGAAATATACTTATTTCCCCTCCAATCATTTTCAATCATCACGTTACATTTTGGTAATTTTCCCTTCGGTTTTGAAAGAGAGCTGCTTCAAATGAACGAAACAGTTGGTGTACAGACACACACACACACACACACACACACACACACACACACACACACACACACACACACACGATACAATTATACGCCTATTTATTATTGATTTATTTAACATGAAAGTATTTAAGCGTAAAAAAGAAAGGCATAACTTTGGAAAAAGTGCTCACTACGGTTTCCGTGATTTCTGTGGTTGTCAGTGGTGCGGCATTGCCCCATAATATTATATATATGTATTATATTATATAATATTATATAGCCTATTTTAGTTATTTAGCGTAATATATAGGTATTTAGTTTAATTAGTGTGATTTATAAATATATAAATATTTAGTGCTTTTTGGATTTAGGCATAGGCCAGTATAAAACGTAATTTTACTTGTAAATAGGCTACAAAAGATTATGCGGTTTAGGTTTTTTTAATGGCACTTTATTGCATGTTGAATGTTACAATTACAAAGATTTTTATTAAACAAGTGCATACCACAAGATATTTTTGTTGGTGTAAAAATATAAAAGTAACATTCTCATAGTCTTGCCTTATTTATCTTTAATATAAATATAAAATTGTATACAATGCAATGCGTGGTGCACCTAAGAAAAAAAGGCGCACCAAGGCAAAACATTAGTCTAGATTGTGTATTTGATAGATTGTGTGTGCATTTTAATAACATTGACACTATACTTTTATGATTGATTAAACTAGGGATGCTAACGATTACTCGATCGATTTATTGTCTGTAGGCCTAACCCAAAATCGATAGACCTTAACGATTAAGCATGGGCATTTCATAAGTTATGCTTTGCGCTGTGAGACGCGTCCCCGATTTCACACATCACATAGTGCAGTTTATGTTACTTTATGGAGTCGTGCACTTTCTTGACTTTGCATCTTGGGGACACATAAAACCCTGTTATGCACAGATCTCGTATATTATTAATGGATTGTTTATAAGGACTAAGCTATTAATTACTGTAATTCTCCGAATGGAAAATGCTTGGGTGGTTTGATAATATATCATATAATTGCTTATGTTTATGATCTGCCACTCAAATATTACAGATCGATTTATCAGATGATTTGTCATAGGGGAAATATTAACAAAAGGATTATCTTTATGGAGACCCATCTAAAAACAATCGACAATCAATAATTCATTTAGTATAAATACAAGTTTTAGTAACAATAACTTAAACCGAAACATACCTTTGTACATGAAAGAGCAGGTTCTCGGTAACCTTTAAGACAAGCTCGTCGCATCAGAAACGACTCTCGCTTATGAGGTTTGCTTCGCGGGCATTTCACGTTGTATGCCTCACCGTTGCATTTGTACACATGCTTTAAATTAATGCTTTTTGTCTCCCAAATTCATATAATTAAAAGAACGATAAAATAACGTTATTAACCTGTACAGAACGATTAAAGGTGATCTTGTTTTCGATTTTCATTTCTGTTCCTGCAAAATGTCATTCGTTTCCGTTTTTCGTTTCTGTTCCTTGAACCGGTTCAGAGCCCTGCTCTCATCTACAATCATTAGTTAGCCAATCAGATTAATCCAAACTCACTATAAGTAGCCTAGCAAAAATTACTACCTTATCTTCGTTTTCCTAAGAAAGCTCATGACAAGACTGCTCCAGCTCCTTCACAAGCTTTTAAAAATTCAACAACTCTCTACAACTCATCAACAATACCACTACCACCATCTGACTACGATAAAACAACAACAACAGCAGCAGCAATACAACAACAGCAGAAATAACAAAAAACAGCAGCATCAAATCAACTCTAACAACAACAAACAGCAACATGGACAGGAACGAAAGCTCCGCTTACCCAGAAACACCAGCCCCAGCTCAACAACACCAAGCTCAGCCGGGAAGCCGAGTCTATATCAAGGCTCCAATAAGAGGCCAAAGGCCTATCCACTTTACTACAGTAAGAACCCAACGCCGTATGCAATCCTCATCTCCTGTCACTCCAAATCGCCACCCACCTTCTCTAGCTTCTTCATATGCCTCCGCAAGATCATCATCCCTCACTTGCAACAAGATGGCAGTGACTGAACTCCACCAGACCCTCATAAACGTCGGAATCACCATCCCCAGCCGCTGCAATAAATCTGAACTACTAAAACTCTGCAAATCCATCTCTTCAGCAACTCCACCCTCAGGACAGCAGAACCACTCGCTACCGCCACACCCCCTATCCTCAACCCACCACAGCCCCGCATGCACACAGTCTCCCCGGACCATTAAAGAAAGCAATTAAGAAAAACAATAAAAAGCAATCTCACAGAACCGGACAAACTACATCTACCATAACATTCTAAAACATGGACAATCCACCCGATAATGATGCCACTCTCAGACTTCCCACCCCCCTCCTTTGGCCTCCATTTCCACATTCCAGTGAAAACTCCAGCCCTACTCTTCTAGCCATCCCTTCCACTCTCACCCCTCTTCAATTATCTCTCCCTTCCAACCTCCCTCACTCTTTAACCCAGCTTATTACTACCCAGTCTTTCTCTACAAGTCCTAATGCTCTTCCTCTCCCTACTCATTTCCGCTTTTCCAGTTTCCCCACCTTTATCTCCTCTACATCCCTTTACCAAGCACCCACCTCCATTACTAACCCTCCCCATTCTACCCTCCCTACTCACATTTCTTCCGCACAGCCCCTCTACACCCTAGCCACAGCCACGCCCCTTCCCATTCCGCATAATGCTCCAGTTCTGAAACCACCCCCGATCTCCAACGCCATCAAAAACCTCATTCTCTCAGGTGCTGACATCGACCTTTCTACACTCCTTTCACCCAGAGCACCTCCCTCGGCAGAACGACAGGTGGATTGCAGCGAATTCACTTCTACACTTAAATCACCCGCTAGCTCCCAACCCGCACACTTTCATTAGCTGAATTTCACATAGCATTCGCATGTTATACAGAAACCATCTGCTCAGTCTTTCCCCATAGAAGCCGGTTAGCGTATATCGCATCAGCCCTGTTGGAGTGGCAACCAGAAAGTTTTCTGGCAAAAATTGATTAATAATTGATCTTTTGTCTCCTCATAATTCTGCCTTTTCCAGCATTAACAGCATTATTTCGCCCGACTAATTCTCTTTAAACTACCAGGACATAGACCAAGCAATTTCTCTTATTAAACTAGTCAGCCATAACGCTTGGCTCGCTAAAGTCGACATCACGTCAGCCTTCCAAATCATGCCATTACATCCCAATTTCTGGCATATTTTTGGCATTAATTGGAAATCACATTTCTACTTTGCAGTCTGTTTAACCTTTGGATGCAGAAGTAGCCCAAAAATACTTGACATGCTTTCAGAAGCCATATGCTGGATTCTTGTCAATAACTACGGAGTTTCACACGTAGTCCATCTCCTAGATGATTTCCTTATCATCTCTCCCCCAAATAACCCACCAGCCAAACACCTAGAGACTACTAAAACAGTTTTCGCTTAACTTGGCATGGCTGCTCATTCTTTTATAGAGATTTAATCTCATCCCCTGTGGATATCCATCTTTACACAGATGCCGCCCCCTCCGTCAGCTTCGGAGGATATTACCAGGGCGGCTGGTTCGCTTCTGACTGGCCTCCCCAAATGCTTGAAATTCTATCCCATCAATATTCGTCTGCATTATTCGAATTATACTCTATAGTAATGCCGCTATTCCGTCGCCTAATTTGGACTTAAGCCAAAAAACAATTCATAATAACTGCTGTACATGTTCCCGGTTTTCATAACCAAATTGCTGACTCCTATCCCTCCTTATTCAGAGATGATATGCACAACCTGCACCAAACATCCATAGCTCTTATTTTACAGGCAGTAGCTCCCAGAACCTTACAATCATATCTCACTGCATGGAAAGCATTCAAACATTTTCATTCCCTGTACAACACCACATTGCCCAAGCTTTCCCTACTTACAATCACTTCATACATCACATATTTACATTCACATAATCACATCCAAGCCAACTCTATTAAAAGCTATCTAAGTGGAATCCAATTTTTTCACAAGCTAATGTACGACTCCATTTCTGATTCAATAGCTAATTCACAAACCAGCCTTTTTATTAAAGGCATCCAAAAAGCCAAGCTCCCCTCCCAGACTCCAGGCTGCCCATTACACACTACATACTTTTCAAATGCATTTCCACACTCAGAAAAGGCTACCTTTCCTTTCACACAGACCACACTTTAGATGCAATGTTTACTCTCGCCTTTTTTTGGGTTTCTCAGATGCTCCAAAATTACAGTAATATCAAAATTTTTACTAGTTTAAATTTATTTTTTTAAATGCATTTATTTCCTATTTTTCTGTATTTTATTTATTTTAAATTTATATATATATATATATATATATATATATATATATATATATATATATATATATATATATATATATATATATATATATATATATATATATATAGTGCCATCACTCCCAAGCTCTAGCTCCTGCAGGAGTGGTCATCACCCAACCGCCACTCATTATAGGTGGGCATAGATTAATTTTTTTAATCTAGAATAATCTAGATTAATCTTGGAATTAATCTAGATTAAAATGGCTCATTTGAATTCTGCAGAAGGCATTCAGAATATGTTTGCTACCCAAATAATAAGTCTTTGAGAACGGGTTTCTCAAGCCAGGTGGCACATTAGACCAGGGGCTCATCTGCGGTTTCCAAAATGCATCACAAACTGCTTGAGAAACTGTTCTACTATGATAATTGGTGATGAAAATAAATGATGTTTAATAAGATGTACTTGTGTTTAAACATGAATTTTACCTGTAGGCCTACATAAGCTCGAACCAGCAATTTTTGATGACCTTAATCCGACTAAATTCATAACTGAACTAAACAGAAATGGAATTAAGACATGTGGAGTATGCAAGTGGCATTATTGAAGTAAACACAGCGGTCTTTAAGACCTTTCGCCATATTTTCCAACAAGATCCACACGCGGCTGTCAGTAAAGGACCGCACACACATAAACACAGACACATCGCGAAATGCGGAAGTTTTTTTTTCTTTTATTTTGGCGTGCGTTATTAAATTCCATAACACTCTCATCAGTCCTTACTCCTTATTTGCGTCTAATACCCCAGTTTGTCACGAGGGCATGAATAAAATGTTCGTGAGATAAAGTAAAAATGCCCAACTGCAGTTAGAGTCAGGCATCCTGCTGATTTGATTCAGAAGGGCACTCTTTTGTCAGACGGCTCACCAGTCAGGTATACATTTGCGCTACTATATCAAAGTGAAAGTAATCATAGTTTGCGTAGAATAGACCCAGCTCCCAACCCAACTTTGAGAATAAATTAACGGCGATATTTTTTTAAATCGCGCAATAAGAGTCTCGCGTTAACGCAGCACGTTAACGCTGATATTGGCCCATCACTAATATATATATATATATATATATATATATATATATATATATATATATATATATATATATATATATATATATTTATATATACATATACATTTATATATAGTGCTCCCACTTCCCAGCTCTACCTTCGTTAGGAGTGTTCCTCGAGCAATTGACTCCATTGGGGAGTTTCTTTGAATACACATGACATTTTTTGCTACTTAAGCAGACATTTCCATGGGTCTCACAATCAAAATGAACTAGACGTGTACAGTTAAGTAACATTCTGTTGTCGGTTTCTTCAGTGTTTGATGGGAATTGAGGTTATTCAAATGTATGTGTATTGTCCACACTTAACACACTTGTGTATTGTTTACACAAATAAACACAGATAATGTAATGAATTAATATTTAGATGTCTGACAGATTATCATTACCAATAGTATTGGTAGACTAATGATAGCTAAATGTAGCTAAATGTATTGTTATCTTTCCGAAATGTTATCCAGGAACATTTCTGTGACACAAGAGCTCATTTCCTGTAGTGAATGTATTGAGATGAAACTTCAAAATCTACAAGAGAAACCTCATGATGATAAGCATTGCTATCAGTGCAAACATAATGGAAACAGTGATTCCTCTGAATGTTATGAATCACAAACAAGAACCCAACAGTAGAAAAAGATATTTGAACAGTTTGCATACATGCCATTCTTGGTAAATACTTGTGTTTTTGTGGCTTTTCCTTCTGGCTAGATATGAGTTTTCTATTCTTTTTGTAAAACTGATATTTTTATATCAGTTTAACTTCTCTGAGTATTTGGTCCCTCTCCTACAAAGACTTAAAATAACACTGGAACAGAGTTAAAGGGTCACGAAGCACCAAAACACATTTTTTGAGCTGTTGACAGTCATATATGTGTCCCACACTGCTATAAACACTATTAGGACACATATATTGCACTAAAAAGTGAAAATTGGTTGTTTTTGCGTTATTTTGAGCAAATTCGTTCTTCCAGTTTGAAACAAATTTTTGAAGCTGCGTCACGGCCATGAGATACTTAGGTGTAAATCCAGCCTGGAGAGTGGCTGTCTGTCCTTTCGAGACCATTGTGACATATCTGAGTGTGCGGCATTGATTCATGACAAAGACGTGCTTCAAACCAATCAGCACGCTCTATTGTGTATGATGCAAAACTTCATTAATAAGCATGATAGCTCCGGAGACTGTTTACCTGTTTACAGTGTTCAGACGCCAGGGAGACGCCATGTTGTGTTGCCAAAACAAGTGAAAGAACTAGAATTTGGAGACACAGGTCGTCGGTGTTGCAACAAAGGTTTTGTTTTCATTTTCCCTCTATGAGAGAGCTGCTGGAATCACGTGTGGATTACAGTGCACGTGACAGAAAGGTGTTTGTAAGGAATATTTTTTACCCGAGAGCTTTTCACATCTGGAAATGATGAAATCCGGATTTGCCGCTCGTCTCCTTTTAATAAAAAGACACAGCTCCACTTTGATTGTCTGTCTACAGATTTGGTAAGTGTGTGTGATCAGTGCCCTTTGTTTAACCCAGATTGCAAAGTTAGTTTGTATTGTCAGTAGTGCTCTTTCAGTTTTTAAAGACATACCATAGTCAAAATGATTTAGTTACTAAGTTTACAGTATGTTAATATCACTGCAATATTATAGTACAATATTATAGACTGAAAGATCCGCTGTAAATGCTGCTCTCCGAGTGTAAACATGTTAACACAAACTATTCCCGTCGTGCAGAATTTTCGGTGCATTTTGTGACAGGATAGTCTATACACACATGGCTTTCTGACGCTACCTACCGAGTACATAAGTTACAGAGAAATGCGGAGGATTTTTTTCTCCCATTCGCTGTGCGGTATCAAACATACTGCGTCTGTGTGTTTGTTTTGCCTGTGAAATCAGCGCGTGCCCAAATGGAAACGCCCTTCTTTGCAAGTCCTTCCCTCTTCCTCTCCCCCGACACTCCCACACTCCCAGAGCTGGACACACCCACTTTCCTCACTTTTTTCAAACTAGAGGTGTGAAAACACCCTGCTGAGACAGGGGGTTTCGTGGCTCTATAAAGTGCTGATTGAACAGAGAATAATTAACTCCTGCTGTTAACAAGCAGAATCACTGAAGAAAAACACAAAACTACAACTGATTTCAGTCACAGCAGGGCTGTCCACAGTCTATTTTCTAAACAACAGCCTTTTTCTATCTGGTTTGACTGTTTGTCCACACAAAAATGTAATATCAGTTCACTGAAACCCAATTTTTTAAAACCTCTTTTCAGGGTGAAGATTTTCAAAAGGACCAGAGTCTGCATTTTTTTTTATTATTATTTTATTTTTTTTTTTTTAAAGAAAATGGAGGACAAAAAATGTTTACAAAAATACCTGTGTATGTGTGAACATGGCCTTAGATGAACAACTGAAAACTCTTTAAATCTCTCAAAATCTCAGCTCATCAGGATTTTTAAACAACTCCAAAAACTCCACAACTCCATAAGTGTGGCTTCACTTATTGCTAACCTGTTTAGGGTTTATCTGTATTTCTGTCATTATATCTACAAAAGTCCTTAGTGATATTTACTGAAAATACTCATTTTGTTAGATGTCACCATTGTGGAGAGCAGGAGTTTTAAAAAAAGGTTTAACACTAAAACTCAATAGGTGGAGTGCAAGAGACAGAAGAATGGAGACTGGTTGAGGATTAAATGTAGGAGTGTGTGGAAGGTCAAATTAGAGAATGGTCAGAGAAAATGATGCTGGTAAATAGCTCCTTTCTTTCTAGCTTTTTCTGTTGCTTAGAAAGAAGTTCCAACAGAAGTTATGCCACCAATTACATATATGAGTCAACTATGAAGCAAACACATGATGCTTAAACCCTTTAAAATTGACCCGAGAAGACAGGAGCACCAAAATCAATACAGCAAACCAATATAAGCAATTAAAATTCTTGCTCTTAGTTTTCAGGGATGCACAATCCACTAAACCGTTGGCAGCCTCACATGCATAGAGGGTACTTACACTTGGTATTATCATTACTGAAATTTAGAATTTTGATAGTCTGAAAAAAAACATGCAACATACCTACTGTCACAATTATCAGCTGAAATGCCCACAAGACTCAGTAAAGGACACTACAGCTTGCACCTCAGCCATTCACCCATACTACACCTCCCGAAATCCCTTGCTCTCATTCACCTCCGTCGTCACATCCTCATTTCATAACCTAATGTGTTAACCTAAAGGTGTTTATATGGGCCTGCTTACACCTGGTCCCTTAATATGTTTTTTTTTTTTCTCGATCGGATAGCTATTTGCTACCTTAAAACTGATCTATTTATATTTGACCACATGAATGCATTCCGATCTTCAAATCCTGCGCTATATGCAAATTTAACTAGGTTATGTTGACTATAGCCACATATATATATATATATATATATATATATATATATATATATATATATATATATATATATATATATATATATATATATATATGTGAAAAGTTTCGTTGCAAAATGAGATATATCCATTTTGAGAAATGTTGGTTATTTGACATTATTATGTAAGACATCAACAGTCAAGTTCATTCACAATTTTTGTACATTAAACTATTACTTGAGCTCAGTGAAGGCCAGGAACACAATATTCTTCAAATCCATGATATTTTTTATTAAATTTTATGTCCGTAAATAGTTCATGAATAAATCAAAAACCATGCCGAAATGCAACATATTTATCTTAACATTGTCAAACATCTTAAATTGGTTAAAAAAATAGATCATAAATATATGGAATAATATATAGAAAGATTGATTAATAATAATAAGATTCTGAGTTAGTTTTGGCCAGAACGTACACAACACAACATAACTTTTTTTTTTTTGCAAAACGCTATATATCCACCTTAGACTATATTCTACTACTGTAATACCATTAAGAAAAGGTAGTGAATCACTGTTTTGTTTGATTAGTAAGATTAACCGATCACACCAGTTGCGTTTCCAGGCACAGCTTCATGCAAGGAAACGGGAGCGTGCACGCGTTTTAAACAGTCACATCAGCTTTTGGCGCGAGCGATCATCCTCTCATTCAGTATTCACCTGCTCGCGTAAAGAGTTATCTCTGTCAGTCGTGCTGCTTCTTGATTTTAAGATCGCATTTGCCATCCTTATTGTCGAACCCTGCTTTTAAGAAAACTACATCGAAATCCATGACGTTATAGCTTGACTCTGAAGCTTTGATTCCCTGACTGACAGTAAGTTTTTTTTTTTTGATATTATTGTTAAATCAATGAGCAAACTCGAAGCACTTCACCGGCGGTGACTCTCTTCCCAGGGGATGCTGAGCTCGCGCAGCATCCTGAACGTTCTATTATATCGCACTTTGTAAAGAAACTGGTCTGGCGGATAACGCGTTTTGTGAAAAATACATTTTAAAGTAGGCCTAAAATGTACATTCTTCAATGTTATTAATGGCAGCAATTCACACATAGATTAAGGTACATCTGAACAGTGATTTCCAATAATAAAATCCAAATCTCAAAAAATGGCATTTTTGCTATCAAACTCTTCATATGTTTATATATATATATATATATATATATATATATATATATATATATATATATATATATATATATATATATATATATATATATATATATTATGCACAAGGCGAGCTCTAAGATTATTTTCATTATAAACTTAGATTTTTTGTCAAATACTTTAAGACATCATTCAAAACTGTAAAGAGTTTAAATTAACCCCTGTATGCTGTTGGGGATGTTTTCATCCACTCTGGGGTGGTTTTAAGTCTTAATTTGGCTACAAAATTCTGTGTTTCAGCAAATGGAATTATTTTGGTTAAAATGGTTATTTTGGCATACATTTTGGAGAAAATGCTTTGCAATTTTTAAAAATCTCAACAATACACTGCGGGCAAATTGAACACCCTTTCATTATGTCAGTGTGGTCTAATGTCAAATGTGGTCTTCCATTTCTTATGCATTTGTTTTTGTATATCTTAAGGTGATATAGCCTATAACATTTGGGCTCTTACTTTATTATTATTATTTTAATAATAAAGTGAAATTTTTATGTGTTTTTAACAACCAGATGAATTTAGATCTTTCCAGTTTTGTCTGTAAACCACAACCTGAATTGTTCTGAGCGATTGGATTTATATCCATCTTGAATGCATTTCAGAGGACATTCACACCATATCAGGATCATATAGCTATGCATTCAGAAAAACAAAAAACAAAACAAAAAAAAACATGAAGCGACCAGGCGTAAACAACCCATATGTGAATCATTAATGACCTGCAGCTGTAAGTATAATCTACATCCAGATCATGAGTTTCAGGTGTGCATGTGAAATGAGAGTAAAAGATTGTGGGAGGTGTAGTCTGGGTATATGGCAAAGTTGCAGTACCCTCTAGTAAGTCTCGTGGGCACTCTAGCTGATAATCATGATATCTACAATATTTTCTTTAGTCCTGTGTTATCACTGATGTCACCTGTCTGCTACGATGACACAAGAACCAAATCATGGTAAATGGACATGTAAGGATGAGCATTATTAGAAATCTATTATATGACACAATTCTGCACTAAAGTACCATGTCATTTCCTTAGTCAAATATACGAACTATAATTGAATATGCTGAAACACTGAATGGAAGGAATGAACATTTCAGCATTTAAAATAATTTTATCTGAATCGACTCACGCTGGTGAACACACTTCCGGAGCAGTGTTCAGTGCCTTGCTTAACGGAATCACCTCAGTCTTTATATTGTGGGTGGAAGAGAGTGCTGGTTATGTGGGTACATTCCCCCCACATACAATATCTGCCACTGCCGGGACTCAAACCTGTGGCCTCACAAATCCAACTTTTTAACCATTATGGCATGACTGAAAGAAAAAAAGAAAGAAAAAAAGAAGTGCAAATAAAATGTGTTCCAGAGAGGAGGCATATTGTAGATGGAAATGACCAATGACACTCAATGCACTTGACCATACAGAGGACTGCAATGTCATGAATCTGCATGATGCTCATTATTTCTAATGTCCTTCTTATTTAGCCCAACTGGTAATCATCAGTCCAAATACCTTTTAGTATTTCCTCCAGCTCACCATGGATGCATCATCACATAGTCTCAATCCAACCATTGCTTAAAATCCACCTATTTGACTTTAGTGAAGAGAGTTATATGGAATAATATGGCAGTATGAGGTTTGGCAGACATTTTGACCTGGCAGATATTCTATATAATGTTATGAAAAATGTATTTATTTAAAGTCAGACATTTCTAAAACAATACATAACAATATGCCATTGTCAATTGTAGCTAATAAAGATTATATTTTTATTATTACCCAAATTATATTATAAATTGAATGTCCCTAATTTATTTTGATCATTTTCTCTTCATCTATTCATAAAATAAATTATATATACAGAATGAATGCTATTTAAAATGAGAAAGGGATTACTAGTTGAAGAGGGTTTCAGATTTGCCTGTCTTTTTCATCTCTCTGCATATTACAGAAACTGACTGTAATATCGCAGCCAATGTTCCAAGCAATTAGCCATAAAAAATCTCATAAATGTCATTACAAGGAGAGATATTTCATTCTCATATTCTCCTACATTGATTTACATGCTGTTGTCAACCACAATGAACTGGCTGGCCGACAAAGGAGATATTGAACACAGCGATCATTGTAATATTTAGTTGCTGTCGTTTCAATCTTCCCTGGCATTATCTGGCTGTGAATGCTGTGGATAATGCAGATCTGACCGGGTGGGTAATGACGGTCCCTGTACTTGACACTACAATACATTTTACATTTAATCAGTTCTCCAAAGATGCCCTACAAATGAGGACAATAGAAGGAAATCAAAATCAACAAATCAGCAAAAATATGTTGGTGCAGAGATGGTGATTTACAACCCCAAATCACAAAAAAGTTAATAAAACTAAAAAAACAAAGTAGTGATTTACAAATTTAGTTTGAATTGTATTTTATTGCAGACTATATGGAAACAAAATATTTATTGTTTTGTCTGGTCAACTTCATTTTATTTGTAAATATTCATCCTTTCCTGTCATTCAGACCTGCAACACATTCCCAAAAGTTGGGACAGGAGCAATTTAAAGCTAGTAATCAGGTAAATTGGTTAAACAATGATGTGATTTGAAAAATGTGGTGTCAACAGGAAATTGTCATTATAATTTGGTACAAAAGCAGCTTCCAAGAAAGGCCGCATTATAACATAATTTAAAAATTTCAGTGCGTAAAGGATTAGGGGATAAGCCTAAGAATAACTACCATGATCTCCAATCCCTCAGGGGGTACTGTATCAAGAATCATCATTCATCTATAGGCGATATCACCACATGGGCTCAGGGCTACTTGACAAACCTTTGTTGAGTACCACAATATGTATTTACATCCACAAATGCCAGTAAAAACTGTACTGTGCCAAAAAAAAAACACACAGTTTCAACAAACAGTGTACTGAAGCGCCATTGACTTCTCTGGGGTATCTGGGATGGACCATCACACAATGGAAACGTGTACTGTGGTCAGATGAATCAGTATTTCAGGTATTTTTTGGGGGAAAAATGGACCAGAGTGTTACCAGCAAGTCCAAAAGCCAGGGTCTGTCATGGTATGGGGTTGTGTCAGTGTACAACCCCATACCATGCCAAGTTATATAAGGTAACTTGTAAAATGTGATGGCACAGTTAATGCTGAAAAGTACATAGAGATTTTGGAGCAAAATATGCTGTCTTTTTTTACAGGAGCGCTCATGCATATTTCAACAAGACAATGCAAAATTCACATTCTGCACACTTTACAAAGTTCTGGCTGTGGTGGAAGACGATACAAGTGCTTGACTGGTCTGTCTGCAGTCCCAACCTGTGTCTATTAGAGATTGTGTGGCTCATTTTGGAAAGAAAAATACGGCAATAAAGACATTGTACTGTTGCCCACCTTAAGACTTGTTTGTAGGAAGAACCTGAAACACTTAATCACTTTGTGCCTTCAGTCTCTAAACGTCGTTTAAGTGTTGTGAAAAGGAATAGGAACATTACAAAGTAGTTTTCCAACTTTTTTTTTTTTTTTAATGTGTTGCAAGAAGATCAAAATCAGTGACATAATCTGCTAGTGGAGTGATGACGTGTCGGTTTCTCATTGTTATTCATAGCTGAGTTTTCTTATCCTATGAGAAGACCCTGCTTATTCACGAGAGCACGTGCTTTCCAAAGGCAAGGCAGACCTGCCAAGCTGTGAGACCCAATGACTGGGGTGAGACTGCGCACGGCAAGCAGTGTTTAGCCGTTCATAAAGGGTAGTATGTCTTTGTTTCAACAAAGCTGTTGGTTTGCAGCAAGCATTTTTGTCAGGAGAGCTGTACAAGAATTGGAGAATGGTGGACTTTGTCTTTTATCAGTTGAATTCATTACCATTCAGACACATCTGTGCTGCTGTGTTCGCCTATTTTTAAAATTCTCCAGATTACCGACAGGGCTAATGGTTGGAATAGATGGGGAACGAGACCTACTGCATTGCTATTCACTGTGTCTGCATTCAGACCTGGAGATTGAGGTGGAAAGAAGTCCTCTTTATTTATAGTGTTTACATGATTATCTTTATAATGATATAAAAAAAATTGTGATTGTGTATATGAAATTATGAATAACATATGTAGCAGGGCATTAAATTACTGTTTATTTCTCTGCATTTTAACTTTGTAAACTATAAACTCATGCATCTCCTCATGGTTTGTCTCTCATTTTGTGAGCCAACTGACAACAGTTGTCTGCTTCCCTTTTTTTTCCCTGCTCTGCTGGCCACACCCACTCTGCCCTTAGCACGCATTGGTCCACGCCCATTATGAAGCATTTTTTGAAAAAATTCTGAGGTGGACTTGAACCGTAAGAGGGGGGTTTCATGGCCCTTTAAATATAAACTTGGTTTATTGACATGAATTGTAAGGACATGGCACATGGACATGATGGAGAAACAGCACATAAAGTGGATGGTAAGTGGTAAAGTTTCTTGAATAAAGCAGGTATAACTCATCTTGATGTAACAGGTTGTGTATTTTTTTTTTTTACAGGTGAGGACTGATAATGATGAAAGTAAACAGATTATGATAATGGTGGTGGTAATTCAAGATAAAGCAAGTCAGGTAAAGTCACTGAAGTAACCTTGAGACCAGACAACAGAATGAGGTGAGTGCTGTGCTTAAATATTGTGTTAATAAATAAATAAAACAAAAATAAAAAAATAGATGACAAGTCAGAAAAAAATGAAAAAGCATAACAGCTGCTGACACTTCTGGTCTGCCACTATGTGAGGAAAGAATGACAATTATCTTCATTTGTTTCTAATGCAAATTATGTATTGTTTACCCAAAAAGCCCAGGGAATTTCCAAAGGCAAAAATGCTGGGGCTGTAGTGTGGTTAAATATTGATGAAGGTCTAAACTACTGATTGAACAGTTTGTATGTCTCAGTATTTGGGCTTTGGTCACATGGAAAAGGAAGAAATTAAGGGGTCTTCTCTGGCCGTGCTCTCTCTTTCTCTCTGTCCCCCTCTGTCTCTCCGGCAACTTTTTTACAATAAAGCTGGGCACAATTTAAATAATGCTTTATCGTTATTAGGGTATGGATTTTTGGATCAATACCGATAACCAATATCTCAGAGGTTTAAAGCAACTACAATCAGTCCAAAGCAGATCAAAAGGGCAATAACAGAGAACGTGATCAAGGCAGGCATGGTCATACACAAGATAGCAGTCATGAAAGTCATTTGGAACGTCACTTGGTAAGGCAGGTAAACTGTCAATACTTCACAAGGAAGCATGGTTAGAGCTCTCACTAAAATACAGCACAAACAGGAAGTGAGCGCAGAGGGAGCGGAGCTGAGTCAGTAGGGTTAGGGTTACTTCGCTAAGCAAATTAACATGCAACTTGACTGTTGCATAAAAATAATAGGTTAAATAACAAAACAGTATTTAATTAATAAACAAGTTAAATAAATATATTTAAATAAAATAAAAACAAAAATGAAAGAACTAAGAACTGAAAGTGAAACCAGCTCAAATTCTTGATGAAAACATGTTACAGTAATGTACAATTGTTAGTCATTTGACAATTTTTTTATCACACCCTCGCAAAATTCTCTCGTGCTTACATAGAGTTATTTATCTTTCATATATATCAGTTATTAATAGCTGATTTAAATTTTGCCAGTATGCGTTGACTGCTTCAACAAATACACGGAATATAAACATGTTTAATCTTATTTGTGTTTAATTCAATGGAATGATGAACATGGGCATTTTTTCAACCAGAAACAGGGCATGAAGAATTTAGCAATAAAATGTTTCTTCTTTGCGTAGATAAATGGCAATTCCATTTACTTTGATCTATTTCTTAAAAAATAACATACATAATAATATATAAATAATAAATAAATAATATACATACATACATACATACATACATACATATATATATATATATATATATATATATATATATATATATAGGCCTATCCGTTTTGCGGAGTCCCATAATCGTCTGGCTCACATTAACTGATTACTGTTACCCAAAAGATGCTTTTTTAACCGATTTATTTATTTATTTAAAACCGATTTATTTGTTTTGTAAATTAACTCTTCGTCTGCATATTTGAGGCTATGTTACTTTAGTTTTAAAGAGTTTGTGCATCCTTCCCAGCAAGCAATAGCCGTCATTTCACCGTCCAGGTGAAGTATAGACCAGATCTAGTCCGGCAACGTGTAACCCAATTTTAGCCCGAATAACCTCAAATTTGGTAGAATGTTGTTTTTTGTCAAATAAAGCTTATGATATGTATGATACTTCATAATGTAAGCAAAGTCAATAACGTTTATGAGGTACCTGCAAGTAATAACTGTAGTTCCACTTTCTGAAGTAGACCCAATCTAGTCCGGCTATGTGTAACCCATCTCTAGCCCAAAAAACCTTAAATTTGGTTACCTGTCTTTTTTGGCAAAATACCTTGTGATATGTACGATATTCCTTCAATTAAGGAAAGTAAATAGCATTTATAAGGTGTTTGGGTTTTTAAATATATGTGTTATTTTCATAGCCTGACCGTAGCCCTGAATTAGCTCGTCATCAAGCCGACTATTTATAGCCCACTGATAGTCTAAACTGATTCACTGTAGTATTTGGCCGTGCAGCACATACAATGGTTAATACATCACGTCCGCATTATCAGTACTACATCCACAAGTGTTAAGACCTCGCAAAATTAACATAAACATTTTAATTGTAGACTTACTGCCTTTTTATTTTAAGTTAAAAATAAATATGGTGTAATAAATCTTATATATAATATCTTAAATATCTTACGGTAGAACAAGCCAGATCTAATCAGTTAAGCAAAATTGGCGCAGCTCCGTACTTCACACGATAGATGGCGCTATTGCACATTTGTCGAGTCGGTTCGGTTGAAATCAAGAGGAAGAAAGCTGTTGTCGTTTGAAATTTGCGCGAGTGCCCTGCAAGGTAAGCGCAATCTGCTTTAATATTATGTTGTTTGGCAATGTTTTTTATTATTTGTGCATGTTTTAATATAGTATTACGCTAATATCAATGTACAGACACCCTTCACTCCATAAATCTTAGACGAGAATAAAAACGGTGTGAAGGAGTGTTAACGTTACCTTTTAAACATGCAGAATTAAACACTTATTAAGCAAAGTTTGGTGATTAAGTACATTTATTTTGTACATTATGAGTCGTCTTCATTGAATTGCCTCATGAAGTCAATGAAAAAGTCAGTCATGAGGTGAAACTTCTGCAGTTCTAGCTGTTAAAAGAATTGTTTACTTGTGATTTCATAACAAAAGAGACACAAACACCAATTTAATTCTAATTTTAGTTAGAGCCATTTGTCTCTTACAGAAAACTCATTCAAGCATAATTTGACAAGTAAGCCTCTATTGTGTATGCTGCTACAAGGTTATTGATTTAGATTTGATATGAACTTTACTATTATGGAAAATGTAATTTTTTAGTAAATGAGTAACTGTATTTTGACTTGTCACAGTAAATCAAGAGTAAAGTAAGCTGTTGGTTATTTTTATTATTATAATGCTTCTCTAATATTTGTAACTATTTGTTTTTCTCCACAGATATTTGAGTGTGGCTATGTAAAAGAAGCAGTCTAGCAGGTATTAGTTGCTTAAACATTTTAGATTAAAACATTTACACTATGGCCGCATTTGCTGGGTTCTTTGTCCATATGCAGATTGCCGCATGTACATTCACAAGCTGGAAGAAGCTTTCGAGTAACATCAAACACACAGAATGAAAATTTGAAACAATATTAGAGCATTATTCATATAACTGCTGTTGACATAAAGACACATTGAATGTAACACATTGATACTAAAATAGTTAAAATAAGTGATTAAATAAGTAATCAGCCTTAACCTTTGGCTAATGTTATTTTTTTGTTGATGGGTGATGTTTTTTTTCTAGTTTTTATATGTAACCATCAAGCATGATTGTGTCCTGAAGACCTACTTCATTTGAAGAGTCTGTGCATCTACCTCAATGATGACTTGTAAAAGAGTATGCGGTAAGTGTGTCAACCCGCCCTCCTTTCATAAATGTGTTTGTAAAACTCACAAGAGTTTAGAACACATCTCAGTATTTTTTTTCCCCTTTTTCTCCAGGACTGAAAGTGCAGAGGCTGAATTTTACAATGCACACACAGCAGTGGAGATCTTTATCATTTGGGCTGAGGATGCTGGTCTTGAGGACAGACCTACAGATGTTGGTGTAGAAGTTCTGCAGAACCTGCTGAGTGTCACATATGGATTGGATGGACTTTGAGTTCATGTACACTTAAAGGGTTTGTTCAACCAGAAATTAAAACGTTTAATTATTCATGCCGTTCCAATCATTGGTTTGTCTTCGGAGTACAAATTAAGATACTTTAGGTGAAATCTGAGAACTCTCTCATTCTCTATAGACAGCAATGGTCCCAACTTCTTTAAAGTCCAGAGAAATACATAAAACATCCTCAAAACAGACCACATGCTTTCAGTTGTTCAATCAGAATATTATCAAGCTACAATAATAATTTTGAGTGCATATGAAGCAGAAATAACAGCCTTTGAGTTTCTTTCCTCTGTTGAACAAGATATTTTGAAGAAAGCCGAATACCTGTAACCATTGACTTCTATTGTATGTTTTTTACAGGTTTTCAGCTTTCTTCAAAATATCTTGTTCTGTGTTCAACAGAAAAAAAAAATCATAGTTTTTATCTTGTTTGTTTTGTCATAACTTTGACATTTTATATATTTATTTTGTATTGTTTAATGTTTTTAATTTTGTTAATGTTGCTTTTATTAATAAAAGCTTTTGTTTAATCAGTTTGAATGGAGTGCCTTATTGAGAAAATGTTGATATGTATGTGTATTTTTTAGCTGGAATTTTGATGACTTGTTTATTCTTGGGCTATGCTTAGACGTCTATTAGATTTTCACTGACAGCCCAAATTTAGCTGTGTTTTAGCCTAGACCAAATTTCACCATCTATTAGATGTATATATGTAGTCGTCTATTAGCCGACTAAATGAAGACGTCTAATCTTGGGCTATGCATAGACGTCTATTAGATTTTTCACTGACAGCCCAAATTTAGCCGTGATTTAGCCTAGACGTCTAGGCTATGTTTAGACGTCTAATAGACGTCTTTTAAACCAAAAAATGCTTACTGGGTTGTTTCCACTTCATGCTTCCTTTCTTGGCATCTTAGCTCCACCCCCTCAGGATGCACAGGAACGACACTAGAAAAAGATGCGATGACAGATGAATTGAATCATGTGATATTATATTCTCATTTTCCTTCAGCATCATTTCAAAGCATCAACATTTAATAAAACTTTTTTTTTACTTGTTAGTGTTAACAATTAATTGACTGATGCCAGTTGCAAGTATTTTTATTTGTGCTGAAAAGTATGTTACATCAAAATTAAAGGAACAATTAAAACAATCCACATTTAATAACTGCATTCTTAATATTAAAATGAATATGCATTTCAATTTGCTGCTGCTTAGTTAGCAGCAGATGTGAAGCGGAGGAGAATTTACAACATGCGTCACATTTAGCCAATAGCATACTTCCACAAAGGATCTATCTGTGGATCCTTGCTCAAATTATTGTATCAAATATATTGGCTGCAGAACTCTCTTTTGAAAAAGGGTGGAAAGGACATGGAGCAAGCAGCGAGAGTATGTTGACGTTTGGTGTAGTGTATTGTGAAAAATGTTGCAAGTCATAATTCTGGTTGTGTGTTTGTTTTGCTCTATCATTTTTGTGTGTAAATTAGATTTTTGTTAGTTACTTATTCATCCTGTGTTTTTCCTATTATTTGTTTGTTGTTTTGTAAATAATACTTTACATGTTCTATATATATATGCATGGTGAGAAGCATTAGAGTTTGGACACCATACTTTTCTTTTGGTAAATATTTTCCTTTGTTTTTGATATAGTCAGGGAGATAGGAAATAATTTTGTGTCTGTTATTTATTTATTTTTTGGGAGTTTAGTTTGATTTCTGGGTTTAGTTAGGTGACATTCTGTTTATTTATTTTCTGTGGGCCCTATAGCCTTCATTTTATTATTTAAAAAAAAAGAAGAAGAAAGAAAGATATAAATAAATGGACACAACTGTAAGGGCTTCCTAAAAACATATTTTATTTGTTATGTTGTATCTTTTATGTTACTTCCTTGATACCCTAGACCAGAGTTACAATACCAAGGTTTAGTTACCCTCATTTGTCAGTGCAGGGAAAGAAATATTTAGGTTTCATTAATTTGCATTGGTCCCCATATGGCAGTCAATGTCTATTTACGACCCATCATGTCATATATACTGTATATATAATGTAAAAGTTTGGGCCACCCCTCTGTGGCGGCATAATTGTGTTCTTCCTTTATTAGAGAAGATCACAGTGGAATGCCATTCAGCTTCTAGAGAAAGCTAGATAATGTCATGTTTTTAGTTGTAGTGTAGCAGTTGAGATGTGTGAAATTAAATTGAAACCAAAAAATAGGCTGTGCAAAAGTTTGGGCACCCTCTCTTTTGTGTGGATGTCAAAACCTGAGGTCACTTAATGCTGATTGATTACAACATAAAATTGATTTGAGTGACCTAGTCAACCTTAACAATCCTTAACAATGCTTCTCCTTATTGTGAACCTGAAAGTAGCAACATGGGAACCTCAAAAAACGTCCTAATGACCTAAAAACTAGGATACCAACATGAATTAGGAGAAGGATGCAAAAAGCTATCACAAAGGTTTAAGGTCTCTATCTACGCAGTCAGAAATATAGTAAGAAAATGGAAGGCCACAGTAACAGTTCTTGTGAAGTAAAGGTGTGCTAGACCAAAAAAAATGTCTGCAAGGCAAAGAATGGTCACAGACTAACAACAGACCACCCTCAAAGGGCTTCAGAAACGTCTTGATGCTGATAATGTCGTTACCATTAATGTCACAAAGGCTCATCTGGACAATCCTGAATGAACAACCATAGCTGCTTTGCATGGCGGAAAAAGAACACAGCATTCCAGGAGAAGAACCTGCTCCCTACTGTAAAATATGGTGGAGAGTCCATCAGGCTGAGGGACGGTGTGGCAAGCACAGGTACTGGAAACCTTGTCAGAGTTAAAGGACACATAGATTCCACTCAGTATCAGCATAATCTCAAGAACATTGTTCAGGAATCAGTCAAGAGGCTGAAGTTACGGCAGGGTTGGATGTTTCAGAAGGACAATGACCCAAAATACAGTGCCAGATCTACCAAGCAATTCAGGCTCAGACACGATACAATGTTCTAGAATGGACATCCCAGTCCCCTGACTTGAACATCATTGAAAATTTTCTTTTAAACTCGGACAAAAAAGAATTATTACTTATTGGGCCTAAATAAGCAGATCTCACAACTCAACCTGCAATTAGAGGGATACAAAGTTAGCGTTAGCTCTACTATAAAAGATCTGGGTGTCATATTTGAAAGCATGTAAAAATTATACATCCTGTGTCACAAAAACTGCCTTCTTTCATCTGAGAAATATTGCTAAATTACGTTGAATGCTATCCATATCAGATGCAGAAATGATAGTTCATGCTTTTATGACTTCTAGGCTGGATTACTGTAATGCTCTGTTTACTGGTTGCCCAGCATCCTCTATTAACAAACTTCAGCTAGTACAAAATGCAGCTGCCAGAGTTCTTACCAGGTCTAGAAAATATGATCATATCCCCCCAATTTTATCCTCCTTACACTGGCTGCCTGTTAAATTTCGTGTTGATTTTAAAATATTGCTTCTTACCTATAAAGCTTTAAATAATCTAGCTCCTGTTTATCTAACCAACCTCCTGTCTCGCTATAATCCAACCCGCTCTTTAAGATCTCAAAACTCAGGGCTTCTGGTAGTACCTAGAATAGCAAAGTCGAGTAAATGTGGTCGAGCCTTCTCATTTATGGCTCCTAAACTCTGGAATAGCCTTCCTGATAATGTTCGAGGCTCAGACACACTCTCGCAGTTCAAAACTAGAATAAAGACCTATCTTTTTAGCAAAGCATACACTCAGTGCATCACTTAGCTGTATGATGCATGAATGTGCTCCACGCATCTCGTTTATATACACTATGAACAGCAGCTACGCTAGTTATTCTCTTTATTCTCTATTTCCACATGTGGATACTCACTACAAGGCCCTCAGAGACTATGCAGCACCACTGATTCGATCCAAGACCAGCGACGAGATGATTCCAAG